>JALIGW010000001.1:290895861-291045861 GCA_023053685.1 Diadophis punctatus similis
CTTTACAGCCCTCTCTAAGCGGTTTACAGAGTTCAGCATATTGCCCCCAACAATCTGGGTCCTCATTTTTACCGACCTCGGAAGGATGGAAGGCTGAGTCAACCTTGAGCCTAGTGAGATTTGAACAGCTGAACTGTTGAACTAGCAGTCAGCCTGCAATGGCTGCATTTAACCACTGCACCTAACTACCTAGAACTAACCAACTACGATTTGAGAAAGCAGACCATAAGCTAGGGCCTAAATACCTAATGACTCATAGAAGCAAAAAAATGCATCGTCCAGCCAGAAGAACACAGGGAGGGACTTGGCGGCTAGCTCCACCGGACAAGAATGGACGTCTCAGGTGAGTACAACGTCCCATTCTCCATCCTGGGTGGAGCTAGCCGCCAAGATTGGGACATACCAAAGTACTTCAGTCCCCAGGGAGGGTGTCCTGATTCTGGCTGGGGCCACCACCCTCTAGAGTTACTTGTTCCAGCACTCTCCACCCAAAGTCAGCCTCCTGAGAGGCGAAAGCGTCCAATCTGTAGTGCCGGACAAATGGCGTTGGGGAAGCCCAAGTGGCTGCTCGACAAACCTCCTCGATGGGGGCCCTCGTGTTCCAGGCCGCAGTGGTGGCCGCACTGCGTGTGGAATGGGCCGTAATCCTGGTGGGTCGTGGTAGAGAAAGGTGGTCATAGGCAACAGTAATGACAGTGCGGATTCACCGACCCACCATGACAGAGGAAGCTTTCCTCCCCAAGGAGTTGTTGTGGAAAGAGACAAACAAGGCCTCAGTTTTGCGAATGGCAGAGGTCCTTTGAATATAAATGTCCAGTGCCCGTCTCACGTCCAGGAGGTGCCACCGCTTCTCAGTGTCAGAAGACGGAGTGGGGTAAAAGGAGGGTAGTACAATCTCCTGGGCCCGGTGGAAATATGAGTTCACCTTTGGGAGAAAGGTGGGGTCCTGTCGCAAGACTACCCGATCTTGGTGGAAAACGCAAAGGTCACTCCTGATAGAAAGGGCCGCCAGTTCAGAAATGCGGCGGGCAGAAGTAACTACTACCAGGAATACCACTTTGTATGACAGGTAATCTAGAGGAATGGAGTCCAAAGGCTCAAACACACCCCCTGTGAGTGCAGATAACACCTTGGTCAAATCCCAGGTGGGGTACCTGTGTATCACTGGGGGGCATCGATTGACAGCTCCCTTCAGGAACCTGGAGATCAGTGGATGGGCTGAGAGTGACCCCAGGGACGGACAGGATAGAACCGTAGACAGAGCGGCTACCTGACGTCTGAGAGTGCTAGGGGAAAGTCCCTTGGCCAGCCCCTGACGGAGAAATTGCAATACATTTATGACTGACAGATCTAATGGGGAATGCCCTTCCTTGGAGCACCAGGAGCAGAAAGCTCTCCAGGAGGCAGCATAAATTCTTTGTGTGGACGGCCGGCGGGAGTCCAGTAAGACCTCCAAGACGTCCTCAGGGACCCGGCGGCTCCTCAGAGTGAGCCGCTCAAGTGCCAGGCGGTCAGTTGCAGCCAGTGAGGTTCTGGATGCTGCACTGACCCCTGCACAAGCGACCACTCTGTCGGAGGGATCCTCCATGGGGGGGAGATCGACAGGGAGACCAGGTCGGCGTACCAAGCTCTCCTTGGCCAGTTGGGCGCCAGAAGGACCATCTCGGCTCTCTCCTCCAACAATTTCCGGATGACCTGCGGAATGATGGGGATTGGAGGAAAAGCATAAAGCAAACCTCGGGGCCACCGACAGCGGAGGGCATCAGTCCCTTCCGCCCCCTGTGAATGGTATCTGGACATGAACCTGGACAATTGTGCGTTGCCAGGGGCGGCAAAAAGATCTATCACTGGCTGACCAAATTGATCCACTAGCTGGTGGAATAGCGTGGGATGCAGACTCCATTCTGAATTGTCTATTTGGTTTCTGCTAAGCCAGTCTGCCGTGTCATTATCTACCCCTGAAATATGCTCGGCCTCAAGTGACAACAGGTGACGTTCAGCCCAGAGGCCTAGTTGCATGGCCTCAGTCATCAACTGGCCAGACATAGTCCCCCCTTGCCTATTAATGTGTGCCTTGGTGGCCACATTATCCGTTAGGACCAGAACGTGTGAATTCTCTACCAGAGGGCGAAATTCCTGCAGTGCAAGTGTTACTGCCCTTAACTCTAAGATGTTGATACTGAGGGTCGCCTCGGACGGCGACCATGTTCCCTGAGCCACCAGAGAGTCTGCGTGGGCCCCCCACCCCGACAGGCTAGCATCAGTGGTGACAACAATCTGTTGTGGGGGGAGGAAACAGGTGCCCCTGTGAATCGCAGACGTGGTCCACCATTTCAATGACTCCCTGACGGAGGCCTGAGGCCTTACCTTCGTGGGGGCGTTAGCTCAACCCTGACGTTGATAGGGGAGAAGGAGCCATTGAAGGTCCCTGGAGTGTAGGTGTGCCCATGGGACTATATGGATAGCTGAAATCATCTTCCCCAGGAGGGAAGACAGCAGGTTCAGCGGAACTAGGGTTTGCCTCAGAACTTGCTGGGTTAAAGCCAATAGGCTGTCTCTCCGTTCCTGGGACAGGTATACCTTACACTCCAGGGAGTCAATGATCGCCCCCAGATGGACGATACTGGTAGATGGGTTAAGCTGGCTCTTGGGTCGATTGACCAGGAAGCCAAGGTGGTCAAGGGTGGTAAGCACTACCTGAACATCTCTCTCAGCCTGAGAAGGAGAGGATGAGGAGATGAGAATATCGTCCAGGTAGCACTGGATCCTGATGGGGATGGATCTGAGGTGAGCGGTCAAGGCCGCCAAGACCTTAGTGAAAACCCTCGGCGCTGAGGACAGGCCAAAGGGGAGCGCCCCATATTCATAATGCACCCCTGCATAGCAAAACCGCAAGTACTGGCGGTGAGATGGCCGAATTGGGATGTGGAGGTAAGCCTCCGAGAGATCTATGGATGACAGTAGATCTCCTTTCCTAATACTTGCCAGAATTGACTGCAGGGTGTGCATTTTGAATTTCTTGTGGACTATGTACCTATTGAGGCGCTTAAGGTCCAATATTGCTCTCCACCCTCCCGAGGATTTGGGCACTACAAACAAAATGGAATAGAAGCCCTGCCCCTGCTGGTTCTCAGGCACCTGATGGATGGCTCGAATGTCCAACAGGTGCTGGATGGCCTGATTCATGAGAACGCGTTTTTGTGGATTTGAAGACAGAGGGCATCGCAGAAAGAACCTCGGGGGGGGGGGGTGGAGAGAAACTCCAGAGAAAGACCTGACTTCAGGGTTTTGCAAACCCATGCGTCATTGGTGATTTCCTCCCATCGGCTGGCATAGAGTGCCAGACGACCCCCTATGGGAGGATCGGCCGGAGATCTATTTATTCTGGCGGAAGGGGCGACCACCGGCCCCTTTAAAGGGCCGTTTGAACTGGTTGCCCCGGAACGGCCTGTCAGAAGAAGATCTCTGACGTGAGCTGAACTGGCCCTGGGTTTGCCCTTGGAAGTTGGACTGGGATGTCCCCTGGAATCTACTGCTACCCTGGTAAGCCCCTCGGAAGCTTCTCCTGGGGAAGGAGGTGGAACGGGATGGACCCTTACGGCTAGTAGAAGGAAGGACCTTCTTCTTATCTTTTGTTTCTACTAGTATGCGGTTAAGTGGCTCACCAAAAAGTGCCTGGCTTGCTACGGGGCTAGAGGCTAGCTTCCATTTGTACTTTGCGTCAGTTTGCCAACTGCGCAGCCAGGCTAGACGCCGGGCCACCACCGCTGACGCCATGGCCCTTGCCGCAAAGCGGGCAGACTGTAAGGTGGCGTCAGATGTAAATTGGGCCGCTGCCAGGAGCTTGTTGAGGTCCTGGTGGGCCCGAAGATCAGAAGGCGGCAGGTGGTCCTGGAGAGCGTAGAGCCACTTAACGGTCGTACGACAGAAGAAGGAAGCGGTGGAAGAAGCTCGCAACGCCCATGCGGCCGACTGGTGCGTCCTCTGGAGAGTCGCCTCCGCTCTTCGGTCCTCCGGGCAAAGAAGGTCCTCTGGCTCCCCTGGCATCTGACCGTTGGAGAATAGGGTCAGGACTGGACTGTCCACGGGTGGCACTATAAGGTGTTGGGCCAAAGCAGAGTCAACGTTATAAAAGCGTTTATCAGTTGCATTGGATAGAGACCCAGATGTTGGGTTCCTCCACTGCTTCAGGACCTCCTCTACAAAGAGCTTTGGGGCCGGGACCACATCTGCCTGCGACGCCGTGGGCTCAAACATGGGGTCTGGTTCTGGTGTCTGATCAGAAACCCCGGACGGTGAGACCAAATTTGCCGTGGTTTTCGCCTTATGTAATAAGGATCTGAAGAGGGCAGGCTGAAAAAGTGCCGAGGAAACTGCAGGTTCAGGGCCCAAGTCCTCGTCATCCGACATGGCTAACTCAGGGAGGGTGATAGCTAAATCTTCCTCCTGATCAGAGTCATCTTGGAGGTTGATCAGAGGATCAGAGGAGTCCTCCTCTTCCTCCTCCTCCTCCTCCTCAGGCTCAGGGCAGGATTCATCCGTCATGCGCTGTTCTTGCGGGGGTTTTGCCATAATTGTCTGATGTTTAGACGTTCCGGCCATAGCTCTGATGCCTGCCTCAATGCCCTGCCTAATTGCCATGTCAATCCTGTCCTGTACCGCCTTGGACCGGAGAGGGTCCTTGGCGGAGCTCTTAGTTGGAGCTGTCCCCTTGCGGGTCCCCTTCGGGCCCCAGACATCCGCCCTAGATTTGTGGAGGTTGGCATCGTCAATGGAGACGTTATCAGGGAACCGTGATTGTGGGTGCCTGGCTAAGGAGTCCCTATCCTGTCTACTGGCACCCTTGTCGGTTGGCAGTGGACCCTGCTTGTCTCTAGTGGTCCTGTCCCTGGCCGAAGGGCTGGGCGAGTGAGGCCGGATGGGGGACCGGTCCTTCTCGGCTGAGGCCACTCTGGCTAGTTCAGTCTGGTCAGTTTGCGGCCTTGGTGTCTTAGCCTTGGCCTTGCCAGAGCGATGACTTCTCTCAGTCATGCTGAGAAGAAGGCTTGTCAAGATAAGTTCCCAAAGTAAAATTATTAGATTTCTTTTCTTTTCTTTTCTTTTTTATTTAGCAATGGGACACACTCAAAATGGCCGCTTAGAGAAGCCTTGGCCACACTCCACACTCAAAATGGCTGCCAGGCCCAACCCACACCTAAAATGGCCGCCTAGCCTAATTTGAAATTCAAAATGGCCGCCGGCCACGAGTCACAGAGGAAAACGGCCGGCGTGAGCAGGAGAGGCCTTTGTGGAGGTCAGGCACTTAGCTGCGAGGTAAGCAAAGGCTGAGAGGCTCCAGCGAAGATGGGGGGGCACTGCCTGGATCGCTGTCAGCTTCGGAGTGAGAACGCGACACTTTGAAGGCTCTGCTGCTCCCAGCTGTCAGTCGGCAATAGAAGAGCTGTCGGGCCTGGGCGCCGATCGCTTGCGCCAATCTGGCCCGGCAATCAATCAGCTGGCCTTCGGAAGGGTGGGAGGGGACGCGCATGGCTTGCGCCGGTCCGGCCACGCTCCACTGGCTTCAAAAAAAAGTCAAGGCAGATGAAAAGAAGCCACGTTATCGGTCCGGATGGCTTGTGCGAATCCGGCCGAGTAACGGGCGGATCTCGATCCCTTTGAAGTTATTTTAGCAGTCAGCTGGGGATCGGGAGGCTCGCGGTCGGTGCGGATGGCTTGCGCGAGTCCGGCCGAGCTAGGGAGAGACGTTGAAGGAGTTTAGGCCCTTTGTGCTGTCGACTGGCCCCTTGGCTCTCCTTCCAAACAGGCACACAAACGAACGGGCAGATTGGCAGTCCAGGTCTCTCAATGATAAAGGCACCTTGTGCCGGCCTCGCCAGAATGCCCAGGCATGTGGTAGGCCACCGCCGGCCCCCTTGGCGCTGCGGGGCCCTTTCCCACTCTCTCACACAGCCGGTATTAATTAATGAGGAATATAAAAAATCAAGAAAAAAATTATGAAATTATAAAAATTCAAAGGTTTGTACTGGGCCTTCGGCTGGAGGGGCGAGCGGCAGTCAGACTTGCGGCCGACTGCCTTCACCCAGGACCAATTGATTATGACAGAAAATAATGCCTGGGGGGCTCGTACAGGGAAAGAAAAATATATAGGATTGGAATAGAGAAAAAACTCACTTATACTTGCAGTATCTAGATGAAAAATGGCACAAGTCAGTTGGCTAGACTGAGTCAAAAGAGGGGGAACCAGGGCCTAGAGCCACTATTTATACTTTTCCAGACTCAGTCTCTATTGGCTGGAAGGCTGTGCCAATACCCAATCTTGGCGGCTAGCTCCACCCAGGATGGAGAATGGTAATGGTTTTAAATAGAATTAAAATTAAAATTAAAGATTTCATTTTATGAAGAACATTTGCAGGAATTGGGTATGTCTAGTTTAATGGAAAGAAGGCCTCTGAGTGATATGATAGCAGTGCTCTAATATCTAAGGGGCTGACACAAAGAAGAGAGAGGTAACCTATTTTCCAAAGCACCTGAAGGCAGGACAAGAAGCAATGGATTGAAACAAATCAAGGAGAGAACCAACCTAGAACTAAGGAGAAATTTCCTGACAAAACAATTAATCAGTGGAGTGACTTGCCTCCAGAAGTTGTAGGTGCTCCAACACTGGATGTTTTTAAGAAGATATTGGACAACCATTTGTCTGAAATGCTGTAGGATATCCTGTTTGATCAGTGGGTTGGACTAGAAGACTTCCAAGATCCCTTCCAACTCTGTTATTCTGTTATTCTGGAAGAATTGTTAGAAAATATTGATGGAACGCCATACATGCTGTTACAAAATAAGGCGGGTGGAATAGATGGTATGTATAACTGAAGGAATGTTGAAGTATTGATCAAATGTGTTTATAGAATAGATTTATCTTCCATATGTGCATAACAATTTGAGCAATACTATTATTTTTCTCCTATACAAAGCAAAATGCAAATAGCAACTACAAATGCAAAAACTACTGGAAGATCATTTTCTTAACTGTACCTAGGCAGATATTTGACAGAATATCAATTTTCAATTTGATTGAAAGGATATAAAGAGTGACAATGTACAAAATTTGAGAGTATGGTATGGTTTTATTCAGACCAGATTTTTCCTATTCACCAAGACCGTGAGAAATGTATGGGAGCAAGGAAAACAGTTATTAATTTAACCAATAAACAACCAAAAATGATTATTGATTTAAATAGAGCATATCTTACTGCTGTCATTTTTCCGACCTATGAAAGTTCTATTTGTGTGTGTGTGTGTGTGTGTGTGTATGTGTGTGTGTGTGTGTATGTGTGTGTGTGTCTAAGTTACCAGATTTTGTCACCTTGGAGGGAATTCAGGTGATTGGCAATGATTGGAAACCGAAGCAGTCAAGGCCCTGTAAAGTTTAGCTATGGAAAAAGTGAAATTTGTATCAGTTTAGTTTCCTTCTGATGAGAGAATAACACTTGAATTGAGTGTCTATGGAGATTTTCAGTCATACAGGTCATCCCAAAGGTGCTTCTTCAAAAGGCAACTGGACTTCCTTGGTTTTTCCTTGAAGACATTTCGCTTCGCATCCAAGATGCTTCTTCAGTTATGAACTGAGTGGTAGAGAAAGACCCATAGGGGAAGCCAAAGCAAAAGCAAGCAAAGAGAAAATAATAATATAATATAGTGAAAAGAAATATAAATATTTAGTTAATTGTTTAGCCATCAGCTGAATATTATAAGTTACAACAGAGACATGGAGAGGAAGGAAACCACAGAGAAGTTCCATTATATGAACAGAAGGATACTCATGTAACAGCGTTGTTGTTATTGTTATTGTTGCTGCTGTTGTTATCACGAACTTGTGGCTCTGCTGTGGTACTGGGAGTCCAGCAATGGTAGGCAGCTCTTAAAATGGGTCTACTGAGCTGATATAGAATGATATAGACCTATAATAAATAAATAAATAAATTCTGTAGCTGAATGTGATTTTTATATCACAAGATTTTATCTTTTCTATTGTAACAGTTTTTATATATCTATATATTGGTTTTTAACTTGTTTTACTGGTTTGTTTTATCTTTTGTGAGCCACCCAGATAAGATTGACAACTATATAAATCAAATACATTAACAATAATTCATCATCATCATCATCATCATCATCATTTATTAGCTGAAGGAATGCTTGAGCAACACAATATTTGTGAACCTCAATGTGCACTGTTTTAATTGGGATGAACATTCTTTGGTGTGAGAGTAGGAATGGATTTCCAGAGAAAAAATGCAGACTACAGGAACCAGGAGCACTACTCATTGACCCTGAGGACACAGATAAATCTCCAAGTGCTTCAACGACCCTCTGAAAGGATGCAGATTACCAGTTGTCTGCAAGGAATATAAATCTTCCATTTCCCGCTATCCTGTCAGAGCTGAAGAAGCTTCTTGGATGAGAAGCGAAACATCTTCAAAAGAAAAAGCAAGAAAGTCCAGTTGCCTCCTGAAAAAGCACCTTTGGGACAACCATGACTTGGATGACTCAGAATCTCTACAGACTGTTGTAATCAGTGTTTCCTGAATTAATACTTTAGTTTGAATTTACTCCCAAATTTTTACATTTCCCAAGAGTTATACTATAGCATTTTTTAAATTATTAAATCACTTTTAAAATACATAGTTTTGAAAGAAAAGCTATCTAGAAAAAATATGTTTAGGAATAATATGTCCTACCTGTTAATGACTACTTTAATTTCAACCGCAATAACACTAGGGCTATCAATAGATACAAACTAAAATATATTCCGCTCTAATCTTGATTGCAGAAAATACGACTTCTGCAATAGAGTAATAAATGTCTGGAACACTTTACCTGATCCTGTTGTTAGTTTCTCTAACTCCCATACCTTTTACCTTAAACTGTCTACCATGGACCTTACACATTTCTTAAGAGATCCCTAAAGGGGCATGCATAAGTGCACCAATGTGCCTACCATCCCTGTCCTACTGTACCCATTTGTATGTACTCGTTTTATGTGTTTATGGCTATGTTTTGCTTCTTTATATCCATTTATTTGTGTCATTTTTTCATGTGTCCTGTTTCCTTGCACTTGTTGACAAATAAATAAATAAATAAATAAATAAATAAATAAATAAATAAATAAATAAATAAATAAATAAATAAATAAATAAATAAATAAATAAATAAATAAATAATAAAATAAAATAAAATAAAATAAAATAAATAAATAAGAAAAGTAGAAGTATAGATTTAAAAAAAAGATTATTCCTGAAATTTAAAAAAAGATAAACATTGATCTTTTCATTCTGTTCTGGGTATTTCCAGGAAAGAACATAATGGAACTTTCCATTTCTCCGTGAAATTCTTCTTCAGAACAGAAGAGGCTTTTTCAAGAGGTGCCCTCCAGAAGTCTTGGGTATGCAACTTCTAGAATCTAGGGAATGAGAAAAGGAAGATTCCTTGAAACAAGGCATCTTTCAAGGAGAAATTACATTTTGTTTTCCATAGAGGAATTAATACTATGAATACATTTCAGGTGGCAAACAATAATTTTGGGGAAATTTTCTCAACCAGGAATTCAGTCAGTAGCCTTTGGGGAGCTGTTCTTTCTGATCCATATTTCCCAGTTTTTAAAATAAAGAAAAAATTCTCACAAAGTCTGTTCTACTGTGTGTAATAAAAAAAACTAAATGTGTTACGATAGTGCATGCATCTTTCCATGAGTACTATGAAGTATACATGAACATATTTGTTGTCCCCTAAATATAATATTTGCAAATGTGTGTGTTATATACATACTAAAAGAATGTTGCACCATTTGACAAGGCCATACCAACATCAGTTCAGTCCCCAGAAACCCAAACATCAACTCATTTTGAGATCATAAAACACCAGATACTACTTTGCAAAGTCTTCCATAACATCCATATCAAACAACCATTTTTCAGAAATCATAACTTATGAAGACAAGACCCTTAAGTACCATAGGTATAGACCATGGCTATCAAACTTGCAGCATCCCGTTGTCAACACATGACATATTGCTAAGAGCCGAGATGGCGCAGTGGTTAAATGCAGCACTGCAGGCTACTGCTAGTTCAGCAGTTCAGCTGTTCAAATCTCACCGGCTCAAGGTTGACTCAGCCTTCCATCCTTCCGAGGTGGGTAAAATGAGGACCCAGATTGCTGGGGGCAATATGCTGAACTCTGTAAACCGCTTAGAGAGGGCTGTAAAGCACTATGAAGCGGTATATAAGTCTAAGTGCTATTGCTATTGCAACATTCCCCCCCTTCGCTAAGGGGTGGGCACGGCCAGCGCATGACACATCTAGCCCGCGGGCTGTGAGTTTGACACCCCTGGTATAGATTGCAATTTGCAAGCATCCCCGTGGTCATGTGATCAAAATTCAGATGCTTACAAAAACTGTTATGTTTTTATGAACAGATGCAATATCCCAGGGTCATGTGATCACTTTTTGAAACTTTCTGAAAGTAAAGTCAATGGGGCAACCAGATTCACTTAATAACTGTGTTACTAACATAACAACTGCAGTGATTCACTTAACAACTCTGGCAAGAAAGGTCATAGAATGGGCAAAATCCATGTGTCTCGCTTAGCAATGGAAATGTTGGGCTCAACTGTAGTTGTAAATCGAGGACTACATATACTACTAATAATATCAGTAATAGTTACCATCTTTACCACATCTATCTATGGAATTTTATGTACACTTTTGCAGGCATTCCTGCATTTTGAAACATGTACTACCATTTGGTTTTGGCTCTAAAGTGCCATCCGGAAGACTTTCAAAGTATTAAAAAAAATTGAATCCATCAATTGCAGGTGTCATAAAGAAGGTGAAGACACCCCTATCTTTTAAAGAAATAAATTCTTGCACTGTATTTTCTAACTTTTCAGTTCTGCTTGTTGAGGTTCTGATCTGACACCGTCAACAATAAAGTGTAAAAAATATTTCCTATGAGATCAGCTTGCTTGCAATCTCTTGTGTGTCAGCAACCAAATAATGACCCACAGGGCAGCTCATGATATAGGACAGTGATGGCGAACCTATGGCATGTGTGCCACAGGTGGCACATGGAGCCATATCTGCCGGCACGCAAGGGAAGCCTCTGGAACCTGGGGAGGGTGAAAAACAGGCCTGCTGGGGCCACCGGAGGTCAGGAAACAGGGCATTTCCAGCCTCTGGAGGGCCTCCGGGGGGCAGGGGAGGCCGTTTTCGCCCTCCCCAGGCTCCAAGAAAGCCTCTGGAGCCTGGGGAGGGTGAAAAACAGGCCTACCAGGTCCACCCGACGTCAGGAAATGGGGGAGCGGTGAGGATCGTGCATGCATATATGGCGGGCGTGGCAGCATGGGGGGTCATGCGTGCATGTGCAGGGGGGCGGGGGCATTGAATTATGGGTGTGGGCACTCGTGTGTGCGCAATAGCGCATGCGCATGTGCTTTTGGCACCCGAGGAAAAAAAGGTTCGCCATCACTGATATAGGGTCAGATATAGAATGTAAACATCATTTGATATTGTTTGTTTGGAAATTAATATACAGAATAATTCATATCACCCTTATAATTAGGTTCTTGTGGTTCTTCCACCCACAAAAAGCATCTGTAAGTTTATCATCAACCTGCAACAAAAAGAAAAGAGGTTTGTACTAGGTGCCTTGGGCTGAAGTTTTCTTGCATGTTCCCCCCTAATTTAAAAAAAATCCAACAAGGAAATGCAATGCTTGAAAAGCTGGGGAAAAAATAAAGAATCACGTGCAATCCTGCCTGTGAACACAAATTTTATAAATAGGCACTCTGGCAAACATCAAAGAAATTGCTGCCGAGAGAAACTAACTGATCATGTATATTTTACATTGCCCATTTATTCTGAACAGAGCTAGCCACATATTGCCAGTTAACTCTGAAAGAGCAAGTAAATGCTGCCCATTTGGGATGTTAGACTATTCTTTTCTTTTATCCATATGTTTTTCCATCTCAGTGCATTAATTAAACATGGACACATTTTCTATTATGAGTTTAGATAATCTGGAAAGAAAAACACCCTTGGCCACCTAATCAGGTGAAACTGGTGAAATAATGTTAAACCAACATCTGGAGGCCCAAAAAATATGAATGCTAATGAGGAAATATCAGACAATAGCTGTTATTGATCTCTGTTCTGTTTCCTAGGGATATGCTAACTTTCATATCCCTTCAAACTTTATGAAGACCTTTTCTTTCTGAAGAAAAAAAAGCTCTGAGAAGTTTAAAGTTGATATCCTTTTGCCAAGAGAAGCATGTCTAATAAAATTCCCTTTATCTATGTAGGTTTTTTTTCATAATCTCTAGAACAGTGTTTCCCAACCTTGGCAACTTGAAGATATCTGGACTTCAACTCCCAGAATTCCCCAGCCAGCATTCACTGGCTGGGGAATTCTGGGAGTTGAAGTCCAGACATCTTCAAGTTGCCAAGGTTGGGAAACACTGCTCTAGAACTATTACAGCTCTTCTAAAATACAGAGGGTCACTTTCTATTCTTTGGGGACTCATTCTTTCCCCCGGCAATGGCTTAGGAGTCAGAAGGCATTGTAGCCATGTAATCTTACATAATCTGCGTTTCTAATAAAGGTGGTGTCATCAAGCAATGAAACATTATGCTTCTGGAGCAACGCAGTCGATGGCATTACTGTGAGCAGGTCCACTGTTAAGTGTTTTCAAGTTCAAGAATTATAAAGCTTTAAAGCTAATTATAAGATTAAAGAGATTGGGTTCTTAGAAGTTTATAGATTTTTGTAAAGTTTTAATTATGAATTATTTGGTAGTCTTTTCTGAGCTGAAAGAGGACACTGAGTTAATTAAGAAATAAATATATCTTAAGGAGAGTTGGAATAAGACAAACTGTGCATTCCAAATAAGAAGAGTCCTTGATTCATATTTAGTCTCTGCCAGGGCAGTTCACTGGATGGCTTTGAGACAGCCACAATTCTCTCAGATAATCATTCAGTCACTCTACTTCCCATCTTAAAGCTCCTCAAGGCAAAAAATTGTACCAATGTTAACATATGGCATAGATCTGTGGGTTCTGTTAAAGACCTCCTTACTTGAACAGAATCAAGTGTACTTTTAAAGAACTGTTCTAGGGAATGATAGGAGCATACTTGCAAGAGCAGTAAGAGCTGAAATAGGCACACTCCATGTATAGTCTAAAACAGGGGTCTCCAACCGTGGCAACTTCAAGACTTGTAGACTTCAACTTTCAGAATTCCTCAGTTAGCTGGCTGAGAAATTCTGGGAGTTGAAATCCACAAGTCTTAAAGTTGCGAAGGTTGGAGGCCCCTGGTCTAAAATAATCAGATAATGTAATTACTAATGGAGGACATTCTCAATGGAACCTGACAGTCTACCATCAATGTGCTTGATGGACGCATTTTAACCTATCATATGGATCATTATTAGGAAGGATTTCTACTATTAAAATGAATATTTAAATTTCTATACTTCTTTCAGACAATTCCAATAAAATTAATTAAAAAATTCTTTGAAGAACTAAAAATAATATTAAAATTCATACGGCAGGGGAAAAAGGCCAGAATTAAATATAAGTTGTAGCAAGACACCAGATCAAGAGGGGGCCTACCGGATTTGGATTTATATTATCAGGCAGCCTCATTGACATGGATAAAAGAATGGATAGTTTTTAAAAATAAAAGAATTCTAACAATCGAAGGTCATGACCTGCAATGAGGCTGGCATGCATTTCTATGGGAGGAACGGACCAAACCACATAATTATTTTCAGAGACACCAAATAAGGGACGCATTAATTGGGATATGGAAAAAAATTAAATAAAAATTTTATATAAACATGCCATGATGGACCTCAACATTGGAAGCAGTAGTCTATCCAAATTTGATTAATTTAGATAAAATAGTCACATACGAGGAATTGCTAGATAAACAAGGAAGATTGAAAACTAATCAAGAGTTACAAAGACAAGGAATTACAATAGATTGGTGGCCCTATTTACATATTCAAACCAAATATAAAAAGGACTTGGAGCAATATGGTTTTCAAAATGAAAAACAAGAAATTGATAAAATCCTAACAAGTATGGAAGAAAAATTGATCACTAAGGTGTATAACTGTTTATTAAATTGCAAAACGGAGGATGAAATTGTTAAAGAAACAATGATTGTGTGGGCCAAATTTTTTGGGTATAGCATTGATTTAGAACACTGGGAACAAATTTTGGGGGAAAATTATAAAATGTCCATGTCAGCTGCATACAAAGAAAACATACTTAAAATGTTTTACAGATGGCATCTACCACCGGCGAGATTGGCCAAAATGTATCCATCAACAAAACCAAACTGTTGGAAATGCAACCAGACACGAGGGACATTCTACAACATGTGGTGGACACGTCCCGAGGCAAAGAAATATTGGAAAAAAAATCAAAAATTGGATTGAGGAAATAACAGAACAAAAAATTGAATTAAGACCAGAATTATTTCTTTTGGGAATAATGAAAGAAAATATTAGGAAATAAATTTATTATATCATACAACAGATAATAACGGCAGCAAGAATCACATTCATCACATTATTCAATCACAAATAATTTCAATAAATTATTTTTTTTTTAAAGATTGTGGAGTTTTTTGAGTTTTTGCTTGGCATGGTCAATAATCAAATAGTGTTTGACAAATTAATTAATATCAATAGTCAATCAGTCTAACAAATTAATTAATGTGTGATTAGTTTATAGTACCTAACCAATCAAATAACCAATCAAATAAGTAATTTATTTAATTAATCAATTGACAGTTAATTAATTAATATTACCTAACCAATTAATTGATCAATCAAACCAATAAAAATATCAAATCAATAAAATATATAAAATAATAATATAATCAATCTACAGTTAATCAATGCCTGAATTATTAATTGTTGAATTGATAATCATTCAATGCTTAACTAATCAGTCAGTTATTTAATACTCAATTGATCAATGTTATATTGAGAGATTTTGGTAGAAAGAGATAGAAAGAGGATAAGTTGTGTTTAGACGGCTCCTGGGGTGCAGGAAGGATGTATGTCCTGGAGTTCAGGAAGGAAGTATGTCTTGGTAGAGGGACGGCCACATGGTCACCTTAGAACAAAGAGCTTCTCTCTCACAAGGCTGGGAAAAGTTCGTTTCATTTACAGTTTCATTTACTATTCGGTTTATTTTGGATATTCCTTTAGTGGGATTTTTCTTAGTGAGGATTTTTAGTTTGGGAAGTTAAAATCAATTAATTAATCATTTATCTGTTCAGTGGATCCGGTGATCCAGTATCCAGAAATTAAAATCAATTAATTAGCGATCTGGTGATCCAGCATCCAGAAATTAAAATCAATTAATTAGTGATCAGGATCCAGTGATCTGGAGGTAGCTTCAGGATTCTGCTTTCGGCTATGGGGCCTCAGCTGTAGCTTCAGCGGTAGCTTCAGGTGGGATTCAGGAAATATTGGTTTAGGGGGAATCCCTTGGCGCTTTTCAAGGCGCTTTCTGCTTCGGGAGAATCCCTTTCCAGGCAATTTTGGCTTCGGGAGAAACTCTTTCTAGGTGCTTCAGAAGAATTCCTTTCCTGGCGCTTTGGGGACAGAGCCTTCAGGCAAACCTCTCAGAGCCTTTATGGCGCTTCTGGGGAATCCCTTAAATTCTTAAATTCATCCTTCATATCTTATGAGACTACAACTGCAATACAGAAATATTGTGGCAAATATTTCAGGCATTTAAGACCCTAAAAGCAGTGAAAGAGGCCAAAGCAGAAAAAATGCTGATATATTCTCTTTAAAATTCTCACAGCAGTTCTGAAAGCTAGTTTCTTCTTGTGAAATTCTTGCCCAGGAAGCAGTCATTGTTTCAAGCAGAAATTTATTCAATGAAACAGGTAGCCATAAAAATCTGCTTCTAATTAGTACATGGCTGTTTCTCATTATTAAGTACACAGAACGAAGGAGCTAATTTCACTGAGAGGAAAACAATATATTAATGTGGTTAATTTCTCTCTGGAAGGAAACCCTCTTAGGTATAAATAAGCGAGTAACATTTCATGTCTTGATGACCATAGTTTGACACAGTAAGTATCTAATTATTGCTAGGGAAATATGGTTCACATATGTGTAAGGCCCACATTCTTGGGGAAAAAATTATACAATTTATAAAATCTTAAAATAAAACATAAAATAAAATATAAAACTGCCCAGTCTAGGGTACAGAATAAAAGGGTCAAAGCTTTACAAGATCTAGAAGCCTGATAATCTAGAGAATTTTCTTTCTCTTTTCTTTTTAAATCAACTTGACACCAATATTTTGTTACATTTACCTGAATAAAAATAATTTAAATAACATACATGTGGTAATGGAAAAGTGGGTCTGATGTTTTTTTTTTCTTTTTTCTCCTTTTTTAAAAATAAATTACACCACAATATTATATTACATTTATTTTTTAAAAGTCAGTTAAATAGCATGAATGTGGTAACTGGCAGTTTGAAAATGTAATTTCAAACAGTTGAAGTGGATTTTCAAAATATTAGGTGTTTTGGTACTAAATATAAATGGATTCATAACGTATAGGCCTCAGAGAGCAACTTCCTACTCACAGAGAAAACCAGATTAAAGCATGTCCAACAGATGGCTGTCTAGCCTCAGCTTTAACACATCCCAGGGAGAGGATCCTATCACCTCCCTTGGTAATTGGCTCCATTGTCAGATAGTTCTTATTGTTGGAAAAGTCTCCTCCTTCTCCTCCCTCCTCCTCCATTGAAATCTGCTTTCCTGGAATTTAAATCCATTGATTTATATCACCTAGTCAGGAGCAATGAAGAACAATCAGATCTTCTTGGTGACCATCTTTGTAGAATGCAGGCCATGGCACTCCTCCCGTCACAAGGCTATTATGTGCAGTTTCTTCAATCTCTCTTTCTGCGACATGGTTTCTACCGGTAGTAGCCTAATTATCCTATTTTCTCTTCTTTGAATCCATTCTACTTTGCCTCAATCTGAAATTTCATTTCTCTTTTTGACTATCATGTCCCAGTTAATTCATATTCAGTTTATAATCAGCTAGTATTCCAAGATATTTTTCCAAAATATTATCACCAACTCATGTAACAGTTATTCCCACATAACGTGCCCTTGACTTTTGCTTCCTATGTGAAGAAATCTGGATTTGTTAAACTGCATTTGCCTTTCTAAAATTTCATTCTGTTGTCTGAAATTTCATTTTTTTATTTAATTAATTTCTTAATTTTAACAACCAACTTTTGTGTTATCTGCAAATTTAATAGAATTTTTTCCACCTCTTCATCAAATCATGAATACATATGTTAAAGAGTACAAGTTCCTAGGTTGAATTAGAGCCGAGGTGGCACAGTGGTTAAAGTGCAGCACTGCAGGCTACTAGTTCAGCAGTTCAGCTGTTCAAATCTCACAGGCTCAAGGTTGACTCAGCCTTCCATCCTTCTGAGGTTGGTAAAATGAGGACCCAGATTGTTGGGGGCAATATGCTGACTCTGTAAACCGCTTAGAGAGGGCTGTAAAGCACTATGAAGCGGTATATAAGTCTAAGTGCTATTGCTATTATACAATATTCTAATTGATACCTCTTTCCAGTGTGATGAGGAACAGTTGATTAACACCGTTAAACAAATATCAAGTATCAGTTAAGAGCTGAGGTTGATGAATTCATCAGCCTGAGATCATTTTTGGGGGGGGGGGATTCATTTTCTTTTTGAATTTCTTTCATATTCATATTTCATATTTCATTTAATTTTTAACCTTAAAAACTTATTCTAATTGTTATAAACAGATATTCCTTTCATTGTTCCCAGATATAATAACTAACATTTTCTTCCTATGAAACTGAGAAGAAACTCATGACATTTCCTCTGGGAGAGGAAGTCTTTATCAATAAACATTACCCTGTCTCCCTTTCCTTGTTATTCATTCCAAATAAATTAAAGGAATCTGCAATATATATTGCAACATAGAAGGCAGGGTTGGCAACTTCACCAAAGCAATTTGTGCAGATGCCCCAGGGCCCTGGCACTGCTATGGGGCTCAAAGGCATCCATATGCTTGAGTTCTGCTACATATTCTTTTATCAGGATGATGTGGACTTCAATACAATTCACAAAGTCCGATGCTATAGCAAAATAAATTACCAGCATACTATTAGTCTCTGATGCCATTCCAGATTTTGAACCCCATTGGCAACAAAGATTGGCATTGTTAAAGGCTTATTACTCAAGGCCCATAAAATGCTGGAAGTTGGCCTTAAAAGGAGGGGAGTGGATACATGGCAACAACACACATAGTAATGAAACAATAACAATAGATGCTGTGTTTTTTCCCCAATTGGGCACTTTCATCCATTTTAACTTCTTTCTCACACTCAGAGCTGCAACTCCAGGCCAACTTATCATGAGATAGTCATTCTGGATGTAGCCCATGGACCACATTTGGCCTAAACTTCCTTGAAGAAATCTAGATGTTGAAGAGAAAAATACACACTGCACTGGTATAATAAACTAATGGAATGTGTTCTCCATGAGTAAAGTAGCAGGACTTTATAAAATACAATAAGATTTTATGACCAAATACAAGGGTGAGTCAAAACGTAATGCCATTTTCTTTAGGACAGGTATAATTATCAACACAGGAACATGTTGCATACATCAAAATGAAGCTGGTCCTCTGTGGATCACATCCCTACTTCTCAACATAGTCACCGTTTCCCTCAATAGCAATGTTCCACCTTCAAATGAGACCATGTATCCCTGCCTCATAAAATTTTGTTGACTGTTCTTTGAGCCACTTCTTCACTGCAGTTTTCACTTTCTCGTCACTAGAATAATGTTTGCCTCTCAAACCCTCTTTCATGGGGCCGAAGAGATGATAGTCTGGAGGCGCTAAATCTGGTGAGTATGGAGGATTATTATCCCAGTGATAAGGAAGTGAAAACTGCAGTGAAGAAGTGACTCAAAGAACAGTGAACAAAATTTTACGAGGCAGGGATACAGGTTCTCATTTGAAGGTGGAACATTGCTATTGAGAGAAACGGTGACTATGTTGAGATGTAGGGATGTGATCCACAGAGGACCAGCTTCATTTTGATGTATGCTACATGTTCCTGTGTTGGTAATTATACCTGTCCTAAAGAAAATAGCATTACGTTTTGACTCACCCTCGTACATTTAAAAGACACTTTCGACAGTTAGCTTTATGCTATCTGAATGGGAGAAAGTAAGTTCTTCAAGCTTAGTATGGGGCACAGAGAACTTCAAAAATTCATTTCATTCAAACCTTTGCTTGAATAGCAATGTTTTCCCCTAAGGATCTAATGAAAAGTAAATCAGTAGGAAATATTATCAAATTGGTGGTAATGAATTGGCGAAGGAGACTTTTAAAAAACCAAACTGCTTACATCAGTGTATTATTTCTCTTCCTAAAGCTTCCTGGAAAGATAGATATTGGGAATAAAGGGGGTGACAAAATGTAACTCTGAGAGAACAAAACGAATTTCGTTCCTGATGTAACACAAATATGAATGAGCATGTCTTATAGCCTCACCATACTTTTTAAATTGTTTTACTTTGATGTCATTGTGGTTAGGTACAGTTTTCTGTTCCTGGAAGAAACAAGCTATGGGTAGAGTAGAGTAGAGTAGAGTAGAGTAGAGTAGAGTAGAGTTAATGGTTTTCTGCAAAGGGTTCTATACTGAAGTAGCCCTTTGAGGTCTCAGTTAATGTTGTTTCATCTAAACAAGATCTATCTTTCATCTAAAGGGGTATATTTTCCCCTGTAAAGCAGTCAATAAACTGTTGGGCTTAATCTGTAAGCAAGTAAAGTGCTGTAACTGAAAGAGATAAGGGTACTTGAGGCAACATGAGCAGAAAACACATTTTTCAAGCCACACCAGGAAAAAAGCATCTGCAGGTTGAATTTGCCAGGGAAGAGAAGTGAACAAAAGCTGAGATCATGCTTCTGCACTTAAAAATGTTGCCATCCTGTTCTAGATAGTGCATACATGTCCTAAATCACCTTCCTTGTGTCTACTTGGCTTGGCTTTCCAGGATACAAGGAGCATTTTCATAGAACATCACAACCCCCATGAACAAGAGCTGATGTAGTTCCCATCTTCAAAAAAGGGAAAAAAACAGATCCAGGAAACTACAGACCTATCAGCCTGATCTCAATACCAGGGAAGATTTTGGAAAAGATAATCAAGCAACGAATCAATGAACACCTAGAAGCAAACACAGTAATAACCAAAAGCCAACATGGGTTTGTCAAAAACAGATCATGCCAGACTAATCTTATTGCATTCTTTGACAAAGTGACAAAATTAATGGACCAGAGGAATGCTGTCGATGTGGTTTACTTGGACTTCAGTAAGGCATTTGATAAAGTAGACCATAACCTACTTCTAGATAAAGTAGAAAAATGTGGGATGGACAGCAACACCATCAGATGGATTCAAAACTGGCTAACCAACTGCACTCAACATGTAGTGCTCAATGGAACTGCATCTACATGGAGGGAAGTATGCAGTGGAGTACCCCAAGGCTCTGTTTTAGGCCCAGTACTCTTCAACATCTTTATCAATGACTTGGACGAGGGGATAGATGGGGAACTCATCAAATTTGCAGATGACACCAAACTGGCAGGAATAGCCAACTCTCCAGAAGATAGGCTCAAGATACAGAAGGATCTTGACAGACTTGAGCATTGGGCGCTATCAAACAAAATGAAATTCAATGGTGAAAAAAGTAAGGTTCTACATTTAGGCAAGAAAAACAAAATGCACAGGTACAGTATATGTGGTACCTTGCTCAACAGTAGTAACTGCGAGAGGGATCTTGGAGTCCTAGTGGACAACCATTTAAATATGAGCCAGCAGTGTGCAGCAGCTGCCAAAAAAGCCAACACAGTTCTAGGCTGCATTAACAGAGGGATAGAATCAAGATCACGCGAAGTGTTAATACCACTTTATAATGCCTTGGTAAGGCCACACTTGGAATACTGCATTCAGTTTTGGTCGCCACGATGTAAAAAGGATGTTGAGACTCTAGAAAGAGTGCAGAGAAGAGCAACAAAGATGATTAGGGGACTGGAGGCTAAAACATATAAAGAACGGTTGCAGGAACTGGGTATGTCTAGTTTAATGAAAAGAAGGATCAGGGGAGACATGATAGCAGTGTTCCAATATCTCAGGGGTTGCCACAAAGAAGAGGGAGTCAAACTATTCTCCAAAGCACCTGAAGGTAGAACAAGAAGTAATGGGTGGAAACTAAACAAGGAGAGAAGTAACTTAGAACTAAGGAGAAATTTCCTGACAGTTAGGACAATTAATCAGTGGAACAGCTTGCCTCCAGAAGTTGTGAATGCTCCAACACTGGAAGTTTTTAAGAAGAGATTGGATAACCATCTGTGTGAAGTAGTGTAGGGTTTCCTGCCTAGGCAGGGGGTTGGACTAGAAGACCTCCAAGGTCCCTTCCAACTTTGTTGTTATTATTATTATTAACATCACAACACCCACTCAATACATATGTCTTCATCTTTCTTCTTTAACCCAGCCAGTGGTTCTGACAGCTGGACATTGGAAGAAAACAAAATGGCAGCCAGCTGCTACTCTTTCCCCTTCCTTGTTCTTTTCTGGACATTATTTCTCTTCATAGAAAGGGTAAAAAAGTAGAAGAAAAAGCAAATAGTACATGGGGAGTGGGACATAGAGCAGGAAAGCTGTCCCTTGTCACAACTGAGGAAACAAGGATAGAATAAGGCAAGATATTAGTGTGCCCTAGCTGCAGAAATGGACAAGGAAGAATATAGATGAGGTGGGAATATGGATAGCTGTCTGCTCCACATCTCTAAAGACATGGGGCAAAAACTCACTTTGCAGAATTTCTTCTAGAGAAGGCATTTTCAAACTTTTCAGACTATAGCATTTGTCATTAAAGTGTAAATAGTAGTAAAAAAACAAGCAGGTTAAAATATTGTTGGATTTCCAAATACAAACTGATAAAAGTCTTGGCTCACAACACACCAGAGTTAACTATGTTAGAAAAAAAGATGGTGTGAATTAGCAGTGGGTTGCTCCCAGTTCGGACAGGTTCTTAGAACAGGTAGCACCAGCAGCGGGAGGCTCCGCCCACCGGCCCAAGATGCTTCTGCGCATGCACAGAAGCGTCGTGAGCGCCCATACGAACCGGTGGAAAAATTATTTACAACCCACCACTGATGTGGATAATTGATGTGCAAATACCAGGCGATAGTAGAAGTCAAAGAACTGGAGAAGATCACAAACTATCAAGATCTGATAATCAAAATTGAAAGATTATGGAGTAAACAGGGTGTGGTGATCCCAGTGGTTATTGGCACCCTGGGTGCTATACCAAAAAATCTTGGATGTTACCTAGAAAATGTGCTCATTGACAAAATTTCAATCTCTCAACTACAAAAAGTTACAGTGCTTGGATCCACACACATGCTACACTGATACATTACAACTTCCTAGGTTCTTGGGAAGAACTCAATGCACCTAAAGAACTTGCAACTGTGATCTCACAGTTCTGTGTACAATATATAATAGTAATAATAACCCAAGGATGGTGTGTCTGATAATCATTTTTAGTCCACTGAGAATGCTATTCTGGTGTTTCGGAAACTCGATAGTTTATTTAGTACTATTTAACCACTATCTAAAACGGCTGATATATATAATTTGGATAACATGTTGATTGATCCACATGTTAATGTTGTTCTGTGTTTAAATAAAAAATCACAAGGAGTAGGACTCTTAGATATACACATTGATGTGATTTTTCCCCAATATAACATCGAGTTGTCCTCATTTCCCACAATGTATAGTTTTTGTATGTTATAATAAATACAATACTATTAAGTTCACATTAAAATACAACCCAAATAACATTTTCTGCAGCTCTAGTAAGTTCCTCTTTTCCTCTTTTAACGCAATGTCATTTTAATTGTTTTGTGTTGCCATATGAATTTGTCCATTTCCATTCATGTTTTACAAGAGAAGCAAACATTTTAAATATATAAATAGGAGGGAAAGAAATGAGGTTGGGGAGAAGCCAAACACTTCACCAAACAATCAGGTTCAATTTACAATGGTGGAGATATCTTGACATATTTTCTGCATTCTGAGCACAATAAGGTACCTTCAAGATCATCAGGACTTTTATTCTTCTTGCAAAGCATAGAAAAGTTCACACATTTCCTGTTTTCCAGGTGTGTGTGTTTTTCTGAAGCCACAATGAAGGTGACAAAGAAGAGAGAGAAAGAGAAGGCAAATAAATACCATCAGAATCTGCAGATTACATCCGTTTAAATAAAATAGATAATATGTGTGCCCTGAGAACTGACCTTTACCATACAAAAGAAGGTTATGTTTTAGACCTTATTTCCTTGCTGTGCTTATTTGTATTGAGAGTAATGTAGTTAATGTGCAGTTGAGAAAAAAACCTTGAGTAGTTTTGGTATTTATTCTATTTCTCTTCCTAGAAAATGTTCTGAAATGCCACAGTGATAGTGAAGGTGGCTGAGGTTACTGTTCCCCCTGGAAAGCGGGAGAGTTCTCTAAGTCAAAGCAAGCATTTTATCCCTTAAAAAGTTATTGGCTTTTCACACTACCTTTTATTTCACATTGCAGAGTGATTTGCAAAGCCTTTGCAGCATAAATATGTGGCATGAGCTGACAGGCAAGAATTATTTTAACTTTTTTTAATATATAAAATGCTACTGTATTATTCTTACTTCATTTACCCTAATTCAAGTTTATATCACTTAACATTTACATTGTGCTTCCTTGAATATTAACAGGCTACCCTACTTTGTCTCAGTACGACATCCTTTTTAAGTAGAGCTAATTTTTTTTATTCCCATATTACTGATGGGAAAGTTGAGGCTCAAGCTAATTCTTCCCTTCCTCCCTCTTCATACTTTGACATTTATGCCCTTAGCTGTTGTTTTATACACAGTTCACTTCAGATTTCAAGGTATGTTTGACAAGGAGTTCTACTTTAGATTCCTGTTCATGGATTTATCTGACATCAGCAGACAGTTACTAGCTGCCATTTTAAATATGTTAAATATTGCTGCAGGCAGTCCAGGAAAATTAAAGTGACAGGCTGTGGACCCTACCACTTAGTGTAGAAGCTCCCGCCAAGTATTACCATATGCAGGACCTGGCAAGATACTAAGGCCCTAGTACCTGCCTGGGGATATGCCAGAACGATCATGTTGAAAGCAATTAGCCATGTTTCTTCTCTGGTTATAAGTTACTTTCAGTACTAAGGAAAAGTTTAATAATTCCTTTCCATTACAGCCCAATGCACAATAGGGGAGCTATTCAGTGTACAAATGGCAAAGTTTAAAAAAAATGGTAAAAACCCAAATTCAAGTTGCATATGAGAATTCATGAAAGTAAACACGTGAAACACACAAAGCCAAAAGCAAACAAATGAAATGTGATTGAACTAGACATCCGGTGATAAAAATGAATGGCATTTGGGGAGACGGTTTTGGTGCTTGGCAAAGGGCTTAGGCAGGTTTTCCCAAAGCAGCAACCTTCCTTGGAACCTGCAGTTGCCAAAGCTGAACTACGAGATTTGCCAGGTTGGTTAAGAAATTGCTCCCATGCCACTGTCTTGCCTCTTGCCCTTGGACTCAGAATCACATACTGTAGGTTGCAAACACCATATGCCCTCTAATAGTCCTCCTGAGCAGAGAAAACCCTGTGGAGATAAAATCCAGGTTGCTCACTTAAGTCATTAGGTCCGTTTCATGCTCATTAACTGGCTAAAGCTTGAAATGAGCATGTCTTTTGCCTAGCCCTTCATTGCCACCCCCTCTGGACACTGTCTATTCCCAGGCCTCTGGACATTGCATATTCCCTCATCTCCTCTGGTGGTTTCAAGCCTTATTTGAGGGTAGGCTAATCCCATCACAATCTTTCTCAGGCCAGGTAGACCACAGAATGAGCAACTGTAATCCCCTTTGAAGTCATTACTGACCCTCAGGGAGCTGAAGTGGCCTGGCTAAGTGGTTTGTGCTTTTTCAACCTGTATTATGTGTTCCTGAGACTCCTTTGCATGGACAAGGGCATAATGAACTTAAATGGCCTATTGAGTATTCATTAAAGAAAGTACTTCCACAGGAAGAAGAAGACCAAACTAAATCATCCCAAATGATTAGAGCACAAGACTACAGCCTTGTTTTAAAAAATCATGCTTAAAACATGATTTGTGAAACTTGTTGGGTAACCTCCAGTCAACTCCCTTAAGTGACCTTTTGAAATAAAATATTCATCTGACAAATGGCCACATTTTGAATACCATGTATAGCTGTGTTTACTGCAACGCAGAAAGGATATTGCAGAGCCCCCAAACATGTAGACAACAGCCCCAAGGACTAGAACTTTTGGAGGGATTGGCTTGTTGCATTGAAATGGACTGTCAGAATTTAGAACTCATCAGAAACGATAGGAAAGATTCTTTTTCACAGAAAAGGGGAGGAAGTAAGTAGGCTGGTCCCTTTTACTGTACATCTAGCATTTTAAGGTCTGCATTTGTTATAAGATGGATATAAAAAAATATTCTGTCTTGCAACCCTCATCCATACACTGAAGTGGTACAATTATGGTAGCTATTTGTCTAGTTCAATTCCCAAGTCTTCCTAGGATTGATAAGATAACAGATGGAGCAGGATTGAGAAATGGAGGCACCTGGACTCATTATTAATGTCTTCCTCCTCGATAAGCTATAAAATCATCCAAGCCAGCTATAGAGGTTGTCAGATTGTTTTAAAGATAAGGAGTGCCATCTGAAATCGTTCTGCAATGCAGAGTAACACATGTGACAAAACTATGCCAGTATATATGACCCCGCATAGGGCCTAGTGTTGGGGAAAGGCAAAACCTACGCTGCCTTTATAGATTGGAAGTATTTTTCTAGTCCAGCTTCCAGATTCCTTGTCACTCATAATATCGGATAAAATGCTTCATGAACCAATCATGCAGCTGCCCTGAAACTCTTCCAGAGGAGCCGTCAAACACCCTATTAACACACTTACTGACACTGGTCACGGACGACTGTCTTTCTAACATGCCAGACTCTGAAAATATAAATAGTTTTGTTGGAGGTTTCCTTGAATACGAACGCACTAAACAAATAATGTGTATTAATGTAAAACTCCTTTTTTTTAAATGGAACTAAATGTAGTGTGGCCTTAGTTTGGGGAATGTACATGCACAATTCATTTATTAAGCCAAAAGATTTAGCAATATTTAGCAATATAAAAATAGTTATGATTATTAGAGTGATGTTTGCATGTGCACAGAGATGGATATATATATATATATATATATATATATATATATATATATATATATATATATATATATATATATATATATATATATATATATATATATATATATATATATATATATGATTTCTTGAATATTTCCGATACATGAAATATTTTCTCAAGCTATTAACATTCCTGTTCTTTGTAGACATCACACTCTTCTGTAATATTCCAAAGTTGCTCCTTTCCTCTCAGCATTAGGGATTATTATGAACACTTTAGGAATCATTGCATTCTCATCATCCTTTATGAGTATGCTTGAATCAAAAATACACACAGGTACTGTTTTATGATTGGCACGGCTTTGATTGGCTTTTCACATTTATCAAGTTATAACGCATTTCAGAAATCTACTCAGAAGACAATACTCTGAATTCTCGGCAGAAATAAAAGTTTGGGACTGATTTCATTTAAGTGAAGGTTCTGTAGAGATGCAGCACAAAACTGTTATTTTATAAATACTAGTCTTGGTAGATAGAGGCTGCAAACTGCTATCTTAGAAAATATATAAAATAACTGTGTACTCTGGCATGCTGATGGGGAAGAGAATGACAACATTATCCACAACTAGAGTCCTCCTCCTCCTCCTCCTCCTCCTCCTCTTCTTCCTCCTCCTCCCCTCTATTGGAGAAAATACAGTAACTCTATCACTATCTATCTATCTATCTATCTATCTATCTATCTATCTATCTATCTATCTATCTATCTATCTATCTATCTATCTATCATCTATCTATTTATCTATCTATCTATCTATCTATCTATCTATCTATCTATCTATCTATCTATCTATCTATCTATCTATCTATCTATCTATCTATCTATCTATCTATCTATCTATCTATCCATCTATCCAGGGGTGAAATCCTCCCGGTTCGCCCGGGCCAGTCCTTCGGCGTATAGCCGATGGAACTGGCGGCGGTCGTGGCGCGGAGCTTCTCCTGCCCGCTTTCCCGGCCCGGCTGAACACAATCACCGCTTTCCCGGCCCGGCTGAACACAATCATTCGGGTTATTTTTCCCTCTGTGCATGCGCGCGCATGCACAGAGGGAAAAATAACCCGAATGGCGGCGTTCAGCCGGGCCGGGAAAGCGGGCGGGAGAAGCTCCGTGCCGCGACCGCCACCAGTTCCATCGGCTATACGCCGAAGGACGGGCCAGGGCGAACCGGGAGGATTTCACCCCTGCATCTATCCATCTATCCATCTATCCATCTATCCATCTATCCATCTATCCATCTATCCATCTATCCATCTATCCATCTATCTATCTATCTATCTATCTATCTATCTATCTATCTATCTATCTATCTATCTATCTATCTATCTATCTATCTATCTATCTATCTATCATCTACCGTGTTTCCCCTAAAACATTGGAGAAAATACAGTAACTCTATCTCTATCTATCTATCATCTATCTATCTATCATCTATCTAACTATCTATCTATCTATCTATCTATCTATCTATCTATCTATCTATCTATCTATCTATCTATCTATCTATCTTACCATGTTTCCCCTAAAACAAGACCCACCCCGAAAAGAAGCCCAATTATGTTTTTGAATGCATGCGTTCAAATTAACCCCTACCTGCAAAATTAGCCCCAATTAAGACTCCGCTCACCCCAGGGTGCAGGGGGTGGGTGAGGTAAAAATTAAGCTAGGGTGGAGATAGGGAGGTGGAGCTGCCCTACTTACCAGGCCTCGTACACCCCAACACCTGCCTCGCCTTCTTCTGCAGCCATTTCTTCTGCAACCCACTTCTTCTGCGGCCGCTTGCTACTGCTTGCACGCATCACCCCTGACCTCCATTTCACCATCAGAGCCTTCCGGAAAGCCATTTGCAACTGATAACAGAGCTCCAGATCGATCCAAAGGTCTGTTATCGGCTGCAGAGGACTTTCTGGAAGGCCTCTGATGGCGAAACGGAAGCCAAGGGGCACCACACGTGTCAATACGAAGCCCATTTCTCAGCTGCAGAGGGCTTTCCAGAAGGTTCTGATGGTGAAACAGATGCTGAGGGTGACACGTGCTAACGGTGGCAAGTGGCCACAGAACTGGGCCGGCAGCAAGTTCCTGCTGGGCGGGGCTGTCGATGCCTCTGCGGCAAGTTGAGTCAATAATTAGACCCACCCGAAAAGAAGTCCTAAAGGTTTTTTCAGGGGTCAAAATAAAATAAGACTGTGTCTTCTTTTCAGGGAAGCATGGTATCTATCTATCATTGATCAATCTGTCTGTCTGTCTGTCTGTCTGTCTGTCATCTATCTATCTATCTATCTATCTATCTATCTATCTATCTATCTATCTATCTATCTATCTATCTATCATCTCTCTCTCTCTCTCTCTCTCTCTCTCTCTCTCTCTCTCTCTCTCTCTCTCTCTCTCTCTCTCTCTCTCTCTCTCTCTCTCTCTCTCTAAAAAGCCATGGTGGCACAGTGGTTAGAATGCGGAACTTCAGGCTAACTCTGTTCTCAGCCTTCCATCCTTCTGAGGTCCATAAAATAATGACCCAGATTGTAGAGAAGCAATATCCTCACATTGTAAACTGCATAGAGAGTGCTGTAAAGCATTATGAAGCAGCATATAAATCTAACTGCTATTGCTATTGCTATCTAGCTATCAAATTTATATAGCCTCCCCATTTCACCAAAAGCAACTCTGGACAGCACATAACAATCAGATTAAAAATAAAAACAAATATAAAATTTAAAAATCCATATTAATAAATATTATAAAAATGAAAAATGCAGACCATAGAAAAGGGAGGATAAAATGGCCATCTCAACAACAGAGCCATTTGAGCAAGTCTCTGGTTGCCAGGGAACTCCAGGCCTTACAACATAGCCAGGTCTTGAGACAAGAACTGCCAATCCCGAATTCAGCATCAAAGAGATGCACATGAAGGACATTTTTTCTTCCAAACCCTAAATAAAGCAATATGTTTCTCAACACCATCATTCTTAATGTTTTTTTAAAGGAGATGAATCTAGTTTAGCATAAGAACAATGATTCCAGGTAGCTACTTGCAGAATGAGTTAGGATCTCCAGCCAAGTGCCTCCACAATTATATTTCTTGTCCTAAACCCTCCTTTTATTTATTTTACTGGGGGGCAAATGAAGTACACAAGTGCTTAAACCTTGAGAAGGCATTAATTTTCCCCCTTCCTCCAGATCCAATTTATTCTATTACTAAATAGTGCCAAAGGTAATGTATTTAAAAGAGATGTTGAAGTGATCAGGTTGAAATTTATGTTCACTAAAGGAAAGAGGTGGCTTAATTGAATTGGTGCACTTAACTCATTAACCCTTTGCCTCTAGGACTAATAAGGATGAATCCTGGGTTGTTAATAATTGCAATGGCACAAAGTTGTGCTTTTCATTGCTGTTTAGAGAAAGAAAAAAGAAAGAAAGAGGGCAAGAAGAATTAAAGAAAGAATGGAAGGAGAAATTGCTTAGCCAGGTGAAATTGGTTCACAACCAAATGAATATCAGGTTATTTTCTTCCTTCTTAAGATGTAAATGAGGACAGATGAGAAATTCAATTATTCATAATTTTATTAATTTATTTCAATTCAGTTCTTCTCTAAGCACATAGGGCAATTGGAACATACTGACATGACTAAATCCACAGTTCTCCATAGTAGGTGGAGCTAGCCTCCATGGATGGGAAGACATCGCCCTTTAGCCAATCAGGACTGAGTCTGAAGTATAAATATCGCCCCTCTGCCTCAATACCCCCTCTTTGACTCAGTCCTTGGCATCAAAGGATGTGTGCCTTCTGCTCCCATCCTTGAAGGTGCTCCAGTCATCGAGTTTTTCCTGTCATCATGTGTTCTGTGGTCCTGTTTGGGTTCCGTTCATGTCCAAATGCAGTCATCTTCTGCATTTGTTATAAAACCGAGTGATATGCAGTCTTTTCAACATACAATTCCAGAAATTAAATGGATTTTTTACGAGAGTCCCATATAATGAGGGGTTAACTGAACATATCCTAAACTAATGGCGCCACCTCCACATGACACTCAGGATATGTATATGAGTATCTGTATATTTCTATGTTTGGGTGTTTGTATGTGTATGTATATGTCTGTCTGAAAGAATTAACAAAACAACAAAAAAGTAATACAATAGTGATAATGCTAACTACACACCTACTAGTGATTAAAGTAGATTACAAATTAAGGGGGGGTTATTATTTTTTCCTCCCTCCTTTAGATTTTTTAAAAATATCTCTATTAGACAATGTAATAACTTTGCTAAAATACTGAACAATGCCATTTGCTTTTTTACTGCCTTGTTAAAAGCAATGTTCATGCAATAGTGAAATAGAACATGGGGAAATGGTCTCAAAAATCAGGTTATCAAAACATGATTGCCCAGATAGGTAAAAATTGTCCATGTTACAGTACATTCAAGACCATCTGCTTCAGATGGAATCTATCCAACCATCACATTAGTTACGAGAAAGTGCTATCAGTAGTTACCTCTGAAAAGTTTAGGTTATAGGATGTTTTTTTCAGTAGCAGCCCATTACTCTGGAAAAAGTGGGCTCCCAATACTTGCCCTAGCTCCTGTTCATATAGCAGTTCAAAAGCATGCAAATGCAAATAGATAAATAGGTATCACTTCAGTGGGAAAGAAATAGCAGTCCATGCACCTTTCGCATATAATCACGCTAGCCACATAACACAGAAAATATATTTGGACAATGCTGGCTCTCCGGGGTAAGAAACAGAGATAAGCACTGCATCTCTAGAACTGGACATGACTGAACGGGAGAAACCTTACCTTTGCTTTTTCATATTTTTCATATTTTTATTATTGAAAAGCCCAAAATCTAGTAATTTTTGTAAATAAAGAAACAAACTTGGCCTTCTCTTTGCAGTCTGTAGTGCTTTTCCAGAAATAATATCAAAAGCAACCGGACACATATCATCCTCCTCTTCTAGTAACTTAGAAATCAACTGTGAAAAGAAAACTCATGCAAATTAGGAAAGGGCAAAATACTTTTACAAAATCTTGTCCTTAAACCATCTCACAAGCTGAGGTTCAGGTGATGCTTTGTACCCCGTAACCTATTTCTTCACATCTTTCTTTCTTCCTTTTAGAAGATGTTCTAATCATATTTTCATAAATCAATATTTAGTCTGTCCTAACACTCAAATGGCTAAGCTGCCTTAATTAATGCTTCTTTCAAAGGGCATGAAATTAAAGAAAACAATGTTTCTTCTTCTAAAAAAAATCTATAAGATGAAAGTAAGATGTATTCTATTAGAAAGTTACAGTGCCAATGAACTCCAATTAAATTGGATCTAGGGATCAAATGCACGTTTGGTAGGTCAAGCTTCAAATCAGGTTACTTTCTTGTCATTCAGAACTAATTTATGAAAACTATGAGATTTAGATCTCTGTGAAATATTGGTCTTTTTTATGATACATGCAGGATGCTAAATGTGTGGTTTGAATATTCCTTTCTCTTTTTTTCTTTTTTCTTTTTTCTTTTCTTTTCTTTATGCAAACCTCTGACCCCATTCTCACACATTGATCATATTCAAAATCATGCTTCTTGCAACAAAAAGCATTTTTAAAAAGTCATTTTTTCTGGCAATATAGGGTAACCATATGACCTTTATTACTGGCAGTGAAGGTCTTTTTACTAAAACACTCACTGTTTGAGGAGCTGTACAGTCTAAATCCAATTTATTTGCATATGGATTTAGAATATTTGCATTTCATGTACCAGGATTAGAATGCTCTGCATGGAGCATGTGCAGGGTTAGATGAAAGAGCAGTAGCAAGGATGGTAGGCCACTTAGAAGTATAGGGATAAAATAGTTTATACCTTCCCTCATTAAGCACAATACTCAAAACGGCTGACTCTTCCTGCCTATCTTCTATCTATCTATCTATCTATCTATCTATCTATCTATCTATCTATCTATCTATCTATCTATCTATCTATCTATCTATCTATCGTAAGAGCCGAGGTGGCACAGTGGTTAAATGCAGCACTGCAGGCTACTACTAGTTCAGCAGTTCAGCTGTTCAAATCTCACCGGCTCAAGGTTGACTCAGCCTTCCATCCTTTTGAGGTCGGTAAAATGAGGACCCAGATTGTTGGGGGCAATATGCTGAACTCTGTAAACCGTTTAGAGAGGGCTGTAAAGCACTATGAAGCGGTATATAAGTCTAAGTGCTATAGTGCTATTGCGATCTATCGATCTATCGATCTATCGATCTATCGATCTATCTATCCATCCAATCATCCATCCATCCATCCATCCATCCATCCATCCATCCATCCAATCATCTATCATCTATCTATCTATCTATCTATCTATCTATCTATCTATCTATCTATCTATCTATCTATCTATCTATCATCTATCTAACATTAGCAATAGGACATCAAAAGCATCACAACAATTAGATAAAAGTAAAAAAAATCAGATGTGAGCCATCCAATAACATCTGTTAAGATGAATATTGCAAATTAAAACAAAGATAATTTAATTCAATTTAATTTTAAGGGGAAAAAAGGTGTTCTGCAAAAATTACCATTCCAGGATCAGAATATACTTGTGAGCCTTAGAATATTTCATTCCTCCTCCAAACCACTGTGGGAGTGGTTCAATTTTTCAGAAATTAGTGCTTAAAACTGAAAGTAGGCAGAACATGAAGTTTTTTCTACTTTGAGGGGAGTCAGGTGATTCTGTCAAATGCAATCATAGTTATGGGATATAGGAAATCATGAAGGTTTTTCACATATAAAAAATATTGAAATCAAGGATAAGAGGTGCTGAATTGGGTTGTTGGGTTCTTAGGCAAAATATAAAGTGGGAGTCCATGGCTTCCTTACAATGGCTCTTAATTAAATCACTCGCTTGCTTGCTCTACTCTTTCCATCTGGATAAGAGTAATCATACCTTCTCTTCTTCATTGCTGCTATGTGGATGTCATATTTGTCTGTGTTGGTTGTGGGAGGACTGGGGGATCATAGGTATGTTCCTTGCAGTCTAGCCACATGAACATCATTGTTCGTATGCACTAGCCCATCAAAAAAAATATTGATGGGCTAGTGCATCAATAGTATGGCCTTTTTGCTAATTGAACAAAAGCAAAGCAGATAAAATTAGATGCTGAGACTCTAGAAAGAGTACAGAGAAGAGCACCAAAGATGATTAGGTGATAAACAGTTGCAGGAATTGGGTGTGTCTATTCTACAATCCTGTTTCTAATTCATTCTTGGGCCCTGGAAGGCCAGACAAGGAGTAATGGATGGAAACTGATCAAGGAGAGATTCAACCTAGAAATAAGGAAAAATTTCTGACAGTGAGAACTATCAACCAATGGAAGAGCTTGCCTTCGGAAGTTGTGGGAGCTTCATCAGAAGAGATTGGACTGCCATTTGTCAGAAATGGTGTAGGGTCTCCTGCTTGGGTGGGAGGTTGAACTAGATGACCTACAAGGTCCCTTCCAACTCTGTTAATCTAATCTAATCTAATCTAATCTAATCTAATCTAATCTAATCTAATCTAATCTAATCTAATCTAATCTAATCTAATCTAATCTAATCCAATCTAATCTAATCAGCTATGTCTCCCATCATTTTTAGCCATAGATTCACAAAGTTGTAGTTCAAAATATCTAAGAGGCACTAGGTTAAGTGGGATTAGCCATACCACATTCAGGCATTCTTGCTGAGAAAGTATGTTGTCTTTCTCTTGGATTTGAAAATATATTTTGCAAGTGTATAATCAACTTGCCAAGCCACAGCATCTCCCTTCAGATCTGATGTTTAATGCTGTTTGTAATAAGTACAGGAAACATTTTGGTATTAATGTGGCTGTCATCATCATCATCATCATCAGGTCAAATGTTATTGTCACTTTACCTCCATATTTTTTTTGAAGAACATTATGGCATATTACCGGTACCTCACTTCATTGCAGTTTATATGATTACATAAATCCTACAAACGATAAGATTATGCATACTAAGGTATCTTCATGAAGCAACATATAAAGTATAATCATATTAAGATAATTTGGATTCTTGAAGAGATTTAGAGATTTGAAATGGCTCAAAAATGTAATATTCCATTTAGATAGTTACAGGCCTCTATCTTCATTCAGAAGTATAGAACATGAGCAATAACAAATATCTTCAGCCTACCCAGGAGCGTCAATGATATATTTTCTGACTTTCTAGTTTCATTTTTTATCATTTTTAGATATTGGAATCTCAGTGAATAAATTTAAATCAATTCTGCATTGTCACCTCCAGGTTGCCAGTGTTGGGAAGGTGTGTGTGTGTGTGTGTGTGTGTGTGTGTGTGTGTGTGTGTGTGTGTTTAAAATAGCATAAATGAAAAGTAAGAGAGGACTTGGTGGTAAGAGCTGTTTCGGTCGCAAGCATAATCTAAATACTTGAACATAAAAATTAATACTTCACAAAATAGGTGAATAGTAATGTTTTTGCAAAATTTTGCGTGTACTGGTAGACAGGTAACTTTGTAGTTGCTGTGATCCAGTGCAATATGAGAGAAACAATAAAACGAGCAGATTTTATATGTTTCTACTTTGAAATGAAAACTTCATGAATTTCTTGCCTTCAATCTAATGTAGCCATTAAACATTTATCCATTTGATATATTTATAGTCCATTGCAAATGTGCTCAAGTCATAAGCAATAATAAAATAGAAAATAAAATACTAGATGTATAATGCAAATGCATCAGTAATATTAAAAATAGATGCAAGTAGAGATGGATGGCTCCTACACTTTCTCACCTATCTTGTTTTTTTTTCTGATTATGAGATAGAGATAGGGTCTTCTTTAATTTTCTGAAAGTTTCATTGGAATGTCACCAACGCCCAGTAGTGGGTTCCTACCGGTGCGCTCTTGGCTGTTCTTCGCCACCGAGCCGAAGACGCTGGCGGTGTTTGCGGCACGGGGCTTCCCCCGCCTGCTTTCCCGGGACGCCGGGATGCCGCCATTTGCGTTCTTCTGCCCTCTGCGCAAGCGCTGCGCAGAGGACAGAAGAACGCAAATGGCGGCATCCCGGCGTCCCGGGAAAGTGGGCGGGGGAAGCCCCGTGCCGCAAACACCGCCAGCGTCTTCGGCTCGGCGGCGAAGAACAGCCAAGAGCGCACCGGTAGGAACCCACTACTGCCAACGCCATTAGCGCCACCATTTTCTTCAGGCTGCCTTCTCTTTCTATATTCCATTTTCTTTCTCTATTGATTTTGAAAATGATTTGAAAGAGGCATCTCAGAAACTGTAGGAACTCAAGCACAGCACCCCTCTCAAGCAGCTCCATGTTATTTTTGGCTTTCATGTGAGCTTGAAAAAGTGACTGGTTTAATGAGCTGTATATCAATCATAATTTTTAATGAGTTGACTCCTTAAAGCAGCAATATCCATTTTTGGATTTGGGCCATAACCAGAAAAAAAAAACCAATTGCTCCAAAGAATTCCTTTACATTCTGAAATCTCTTCTGATTCATGTGTAAAGCATGCGTAGTTGTAGAAATTACATCTTGTGGAAAGATCTATATCCCCAAACACCAAACCATCATGTAGTAAAAAAAAATCTAAGAAATGTAGCACACAACTCTATATGAGTAACTTGTTACTATCAATTACTACTGACTTTCCAACCAATGAGGAATAATTGGTTGAGGAATGAAGATGGAAGAAAGAAGTGGACCACAAACTGGATTTTCGTGAAACTGGATTTTTGTGAATTCAGATGAAAAGAATGTCAGATCCAATGGATTGAAAATGGTGCAGGAGAAAAGTATCTGAGAAGGATGAGAAATCCTGCTAAACAAAAGATTGAACCCCTGGATACAAGCAAATCCTACCAGATTGGAAAATAGGAGATATATAAGGATATTCATGTAGACATATGCAGAACACTCTAAAATACTCAAATTAATACTAATAAAAAATCAAACGTGGACAAAATATAAGAATGGGTATATTACCAAACAAAAATATAATTAAGAAATTATAAAGATTATGCCAACTTTGAATGAGCGGAGGCTAAATCCACTGATGATGTTACCTAGCCTGGTAACAAAACATTCAGAAACCAACCCACAAGCTCAGAGAATGAACCTCCTACACCCAAGCTACAGATATTCACCACTATTGCAAGCTGAGGCTTGTAATAAATGATCAAAATAATAACAACAAACTTTTTTGAGTAGGTCAGAAACAAAAACAGATTGTAAATATGTTGTGAAGAAAAAAGTGGCAAATTAGTACTTGATGATGGTAAGAAGACAGAATATTTTAATTTACGGTCTAGTTTCAACTGTCTTTTCCCAGAAGTGAAACAGTACCTAGCGGGGTATTCTTCTATGAATTATACACTAGTTCAGATACTATTAGAGGTGATTGTAGATTGTAGAACTGCTAACTCTTTGAAAAATCCTGCAGAATTGACAAAGTTGTAGAAGACTGGAGGAGACCAAATGCTTGTATCTTCAATAAAGGGAAGGAGGAGGAGCCAGGAAAGTACAGACCTGTCAGCTTGATTCATATATTTGGCAAGGTCCTAAAGCAAATATTAAACAGTATATTTGTGAGCACTTGGATAAGATTGCAGCAATTAACAAGAGGCAGCATACATGAGTTTGTCACAAAAAAAGTGTATAAGACCCTATCAACCAGTTGCCTCATAAAGAAATGATCCCTTTCATTGAAGGTTTTCAAATGACGGGTCCAAAATGCTTCAGTAGGTCCTTAAGGGAATAAGAGTTTGCACTAGATAACTCTAAAGTTATTTCCAGTTCTATGATTGTATTGCAAAAATGTGAAGCATCCAAATATGTTTCTCTTTCAGAAAGAGAAAAATGAGAAGAAAATCAGGTATTGAAGCATTGAAAACATAATCTGCAGGAGAGTGGCATCCAGTTTATAAACAGTGTAACCATGGCTGAGGCTCCATTCCAGATCTCCAAACATAATAGCAAAGCCATGTCTTTGGGGCCTTCCAGAAAGCCAAGAGGTCAGGAGGACCAATCTTATCTCAGGGGAAAAGATAATCCAAAGGACAGGTGCTATGGCAGAAAATGTTCTCCTTTTATATCTCCTCAGATGACATTTCTTAGTAGACCAGACTTTTAACATGCCCGTTTTGCAGACCTGATGGTGCAGAAAGATGTGATTGGGGGAAAGTAATTCTTCCAATAGCCCTCAAATAATTTAGAATTCTAATCAGATTTGTTTTTATGGCATTCTCTTACTTTTTGCTCTCATGTTTTATATTGCAGCCTGGTAAGGGCAGCTTAGTCTGGCAGCATTTTGCACGGATCCAGGAGAAAGCCTATTTTCCATTGAAATGCTAATGGGAACGTAAACTGTATCGTCTGCATCTCCTTTGGGCCCACATATAATTTACACATAAAATGAAACTGCACATGGCCTTGTTTCTTCACATATTTGTTTAATTATCTTTCTTTAAAAGCTTTTTTTTCAATTAATTTTCAATTAAAAAAAGAAATTTAAAAAGTCAGTTTATCCACATACCTGATAATTAAATAATGTTTGGGGAATAATTAGATGATCTAATAAAGGAAATCTGTCCAGCTGTAACATAACTAACACTCTGCAAAGATTTTTCTAATAACTCCTCACTGTGCAGCCTGTTAAGTAAGATGACCAAATGCAAACAGAGCATGGTTCCTGCACTTTTAGTACTTGTGCCAGTGGTGGGTTCCTACCAGTGCGGTCCACTCTATAGCGGCCAGCTGGTGATGTAGCGGTATTTATTTATTTATTTATTTATTTATTTATTTATTTATTTATTTATTTATTTATTTATTTATGGTTTCTTATATGCCGCCCCACTCCCGAGGGACTCAGTACCGGTGCGGTTGGTTGCCGGTGACTGGGCGCCATTTTTTTTAAAAAAATTTTTTTTTACTTTTTAAAAAAAATTTATTCTGCGCATGCCCAGAAACCTGACAATTAAGTCTTTCCCCGTCCCTTCGCTTGAAAATAATAAGAAGCTCGCATTTGACACTTTCCTTCGCTTTTGCCTAAAGCTTCCCAAAGTGGGCGTTTTCTGAAAGCTTAACCTTTTATACTGTTAATTTTATACAGTTTTATACTGTTATTCTTTAGACGAAAACATTGAGGACTGTTAAAAGATACTGTTCTTTTAACAGTCCTCAATTGCCATGGTATAACACACACTTTGTATGCAAAGCTTTTCATGTAAGGTATAAAATAGCAAAAATAGTAGTAACATCTCTCTGAAATAACTAATATATGATGGGCAAGCCACGCCCACCCGGTCACATGGCTGGAAAGCCACACCCACAAAATAAGCCATGCCCACAAAGTGGTAGTAAAAAAATTAGGAACCCGCCCCTGACTTGTGCCAAAGACATTTCAGCAGCTGCAGCTTTTCATGCAATAACTAGAGTACTGGAAAGTTATTTTTTTAATGTTATGATTGATAAACAGTAAAGATGACAGGGTTTCTAACCTAACCCTATTTATTTATTTATTTATTTATTTATTTATTTATTTATTTATTTATTTATTTATTTATTTATTTATTTATTTATTTATTTATTTATTTATTTATTTATTGCATTTGTATGCCTCCCAACTCCCAAAGGACTCTGGGCGGCTAACAACAATTGCAAAAGCATTAAAACAGATAAAACAGATTTAAAAACTCATACATACCCTTTCATGGCCCGGATCTCTCCAATTATAGCTGTGAGATCAACGGCCTTAAGCCTGCCGGAAGAGCCAGGTTTTAACTGCTTTTTGGAAGGTCAATAGGGTGGGGGTAGTCCGGATCTCTGGAGGTAGCTGGTTCCAGAGGGCCGGGGCAGCCACAGAGAAGGCCCTCCCCCATGGGCCCGCCAGCCGGCATTGTTGAGCTGACGGGACCTGGAGGAGACCAACTCTGTGGGATCTCACCGGTCACTGGGAGTTGTGTGGCAGAAGGCGGTCTCGAAGATAGCCTGGTCCTAAGCCATGTAGGGCTTTAAAGGTGATGACCAACACCTTGAATTGTTTCCGAAGACCAATAGGAAGCCAGTGCAGCTCGCGGAGGATTGGTGTAGTGTGGGTGTACCTAGGCGTACCCACAACAGCTCGTGCGGCTGCATTCTAGATCAAATGTAGTCTCCAAACACTCTTCAGGGGTAGCCCCATGTAGAGCGTGTTGCAATAATCTAATCGTGAGGTGACAAGGGCATGATTGACTGTGAGGCGAGCCTCCCGATCCAAGTAGGGTCATAATTGGTGCACCAAACGGACTTGTGCAAAGGTCTCCCTAGCCACAGCTGTCAAGTGTGGCCCTAACCCCAACCCTCCAATACCATTTGTTGTATGTCTAATGATCTGATTTCCCCCTCCTCCAAGTTCTCCAGAAATCAGTGAAAATTTTACCAAGGAAAATATTAATAGAATACAACAAAACTAATAATATGCATATTTTTGCAAACATACAGTAGTTTAGCAAAACACTGACCTTAAATGAGTAAAAAAAAAACTTGTCCCTTGACATCTAAACATTTGTAACATTGCTCTTAAAATAGTAGGTTGGTATACAAAATGGAAATGTCCTGAGTGCATTTAAAAGTTCCAGTAAAATGTTTCGAGTTGGCTGGTTTTTTTTTTACACAATGAACAATAAACAAGCAATAGAATCTTAGAGCTGGAAGAGATAATTTATACCATGTCAAATCCATTATTTCCTTCAGGTATCCATCTTGAAGAATTCCAGACAATTACATCCTCTTTGTGTTGTTGGTTCTACTGTAAAACTGGTCTTATTTTTATCTGGCTTCCTATAATTTAAATTCATCATTCTGTGTCCTGCACTGTGGAATAAGAGAAAGCAATTTTTATAATCTGCTTCAGAATTTATGTGACATTGTTTTTTGATTATTTGAAGAATGTTCTTGGGTCCACCAATCTTCGAATCATTTTGGAAAACAAACATATCCAGTTCCTCCAATCTCTCCTAACAGTACTTAGTTACTGGACCTTGGGTCATCTTTGTTTTCTTTTTCTGAATCAGTTTTAGTTTGTCTAAATCTTCTCAAAGTATAGTGTCTAGGGTATCATTTGATCAATTTAAAATAAAGCAAAATGTTTACATTCTATGATTTGGAAACTGCATTTCTATTGATACAGCTTAGAAGGCAAACTAAACATGAGCTATGCCACCACACTGCTGGCTCATAGTCAACTTGTAATCAATTGCTATTCCAAGATCTTTTTGACAAACAGTATTACGAGCTCACAGATACCCATACTATATCTGACCTGTGTTTTTGAAGTGAAGAACTTTGCATTCTGTGCTGAATTTCATTTCTACTTACAGCACGTTTTCCCAACTTATCAAGATGGCATTGAATTTTATTTTTATCAGACTACCAGATGTACAGTACCACCCAATTTTGAATTAGCTGCAAGTCTGAAAACCTTGCCTTCCATCTCATCCTCTAAGTCACTAATAAAACATTGAAGAGCAGAGAACCTGTGACTGATGCTTTTAATATCCCACTTGGACCACCTTTTTCCAAGCGGATGGGGAGTCAGTCATGAGCACATGTTCTTTTTCCAATCAGCTATGAGTCCCCAAGGAGTAGGGCAGCATATAAGAATCCTAAATAAATAAATAAATAAATTTGTCATGCCAATTAATTGCCATGCCATCAAACCCACACTAAACTAACTTGCTAACTGGCATGTCAGTGGGTACTTTGTCAAATGTTTAGCTAAAACTTGGGTAGATTATCTTTACTGCAGTCCCACAATTCATAGAGACAGTTATCCAGGTTTTTTATTTTAAGGAGATAAAATTAGTCTGGCAAGATTTGTCCTTGTCAAGCCCATGCTGACTTCTAGTAATTAGTACATTATTTTCAGAGTGCTTACATATCATTCTCTTTATAATCTGCTTCAGAGTCTTCCCAGTTATGAGCGTTTCCCTCTTTTCTTTTAAGCTAGACGTAGCATTTGTTATCTTCTAGTCCAGGAGTCCCCAAACCTGGCAACTTTAAGACTTGTGGACTTCAACTCCCAGAATTCTCCAGCCAGGATATATATATTCAACAAGCCCACCAGTGCTGTTGGATATGCTTCATCTAATTCTAGATATTTAAGTTCATTCATAGCAATGAGATATTTCCAGATCGTGCTTCTATCCTGGTGGAAATGGTGAAACATTAGTTTGGAATATTTTTTGAAGAAGACTGAAACAAAAGAGAAGTTATGTTGCACTGTCTTTTCCTTTTCATCTCTTAATATTTTCCTTCTTCAATGAGCAGCTGAAATATTCATTCTTTTATTCTGAGTATGATTATTCTTAGAATCCTGAAGTTGCTCATGATACTATTTCTACAGCTCTGGGTTAAATATTTGCAACCATGCTTTCATTAGTTCCTTTTTTTAAGAAAACCCATCCAACCTGAGCTGCTTTCCTTATTAGTTTTTCCTAGCGTGGCATCCTAGTGATCACTGCTCTGTGTTTATTAAAATCCACTTTTTTTTGACATTCACTGGGAAACCAGCATGTTGCCCTCTGTTTTTCACATTTCACAGTAGGTGCAATTTCACTTCATAGTGGCTGCTAATTGCTATCTAATTTTTGTAAAATTGTCCAAGAGAATTATTTTAAGGCTTTTGTATTATAATTATGAACATCCATTGCTGTTTGTTAATATTCTCTTTCAACTTGTGTACCTTTCTTTGGTTATTCTGTAGATTGGGTGGCAGGTAGCAATCAGTATGGCTACAATTTTAGTTACCAAGCCAGTTAATGCAACAGGTTTTAGAGCAAATGATGTAACACTCAACATCAGAGGGTGAAAGAACTACTTTTATTTGTAGTGTTTATATCTGCAATTTACAACCTCAACAACCTTAACAATTGATTACCCAAATAAAACAATCCTGCCCCTTTTCATCCAGCACCAAAGATTTCCATATGACTCTTCATCTCTGAGTTTATTTGCTCAATTAAGTGGACCTTTGCCCAAGGACCCCGCCCTCCACATTTCAACATTTAGTCGCATCCAAACCCCCAGAGATTAAATCTGCAGGTGTATTGGATAGGATGGCAAAAATCCAACTTTGAAGATCCTGGAACACTCAAAACGGTACATCTTAAGACAGCCAAGATTTGTTAAAAGTACAGAACAGATTGTTATTCCAAACACCAAGCAAAACTCTTCAAAACTCTTCAAAACTCAATAGCAGCGATTGCGAGAGGGATCTTGGAGTCCTGGTAGACAGCCAACTAAATATGAGCCAGCAGTGTGCAGCAGCAGCCAAAAAGGCCAACACAGTCCTGAGCTGCATAAATAGAGGGATACAATCAAGGACCAGAGAGGTACTAATACCACTCTATAAAGCCTTGGTCAGACCACACCTAGAGAACTGCATCCAGTTTTGGTCACCACACTACAAAAATGACATTGAAACTCTAGTGCAGAAGAGAGCAACCAGGATGATAAAGGGTCTGGAAAATAAAACATACAAAGAGCGGTTTCAGGAACTGAGCTTGGCCAGTCTGGCGAAGAGAAGGACCAGGGGTGACATGATAGCAGTGTTCCAATACTTGAGGGGATGCCACAGAGAGGAGGGGGTCAGGCTGTTCTCTATGTCACCAGAAAGCCAAGCAAGGAATAACGGATGGAAGCTGACCAAGGAGAGATTCAACCTGGAAGTGAGGAGAAACTTTCTGACCCTGAGAGCGATCAACCAGTGGAACAGCTTGCCAGCGGAGGTTGTGAGAGCCCCAACACTTGCGACCTTCAAGGAGAGACTGGACTGCCTTCTGTCTCAAATGGTGTAGGAACTCCTGCTTGAGCAGGGGGTTGGACTAGATGACCTACAAAGTCCCTTCCAACTCTAATAATAAATCTAAAAAATATGATCATTTTGGGTTTAGAACATTTTGCGTGCACCTACTTTTCAAAATCAGTCTGTTTACTTCATGCTAAATTCTATGTAAAAGCAGCCAGGTTTCTTGTGTTGTGGAAGGCTTTTGGTTTCCATGAATTGCAGGCTGAGGTTCATTTAGGATTGATGCAGGAATCAGCAATATGAGACTCATAGGGAGTGGAACACAACCAATAAGTACCCTCAAACCTCCGCCTTCCCCAATAAACACACATTCTCAACGTGTTTGAATATTAGTAGCTCGGGTTGGTAGTTAGGCTGTTGGTTTGACCTCCAAGTTTGGCAATTTGGTTGCAAATGTTTCATCACCATTCGAGGAGTGAGTCATGGTCGGGTTTTGGCTTGTTTGATAGTTTGAGTGGCTGGTTGTTGTTACTGAGATGTGGTCCTATTTCTTGTGAGCCGATGGGTTATAATTTTGTTGCTGTGTAGTAGGGTGCTTGTTTGTTCATTTTAAATGCTACCTTCAGGATCATGATTGATGTGGTTCTTTCATTCTTGGCGATAGACTGGGTCAATGTCAATGTGTGTATTTATTGACATTGGTGGAAAACCAGGCTTCAAGGAATTCTCTTTCTCACCTTGATTTTGCCTGGGTTACAACTGTGGTCCTGGTTAGATCAGATCTGTGACCTTGTGAATCTTCATGGACTGAATGGATAGTGAATGGATAGTGACTGAATGGACATGATGGATAGTGGGCCATGTCTTTTAATAGCCAGAAAGTGTTCATGCAGTCTGGTTGATAGCTTTCTTCATATTTGTCCAACATTTTAGAACTTTTTGCAATTGCTGCACTGGATTCGGTATATGTTGCCTGAACTTTGGCTTGTTTCTGTCTGCCCTTTTGGTTTTGATAGGATCCGGCTGAGAGTTGAGGGTGGTTTGTGGGCTACTATGAAGTCATGTTGGCGCAGATGTCTTGCTATCATTTTTGAGGCATTCTGTACGTAGAGGATTGTGATTAGTCTGATCATTGTTGTTCCTGTTGTAGTTGTTGTATTGCTTTGAGTGTTTGTATTGTTTGTATGTAGGAATCTCCAGATGAAGTTTCATGGGTATCTGTTTCTCTTAAAGACTTTGTATAGGTCTTTTTGTTCTGCTGATCTGGCCTCCATGATGTTACAGTCGGATTCCACTCTCCCAAACAGTGTTCTGACACAGCATTGCTTGTGGCATTTTGGGTGGTTGCTGTGGAATTGGATTTGATCTGACTCACAAGCACCCAGATAAACAACTCTAGTCCTAATCTGCATCACACAGATGGTACTTAAAAATTAAAGATTATAGCCCAGCAACAACAGCCAGCCAATCAAACAGTCCGAAATCAGACCATAACTCAGAAATATCTGAACAAACAACATTCAGACTAATTTGCATCTAATAAAAAGGTATTTAAAGACCTGTGTTCTGACAGACGAGCACAATTCAAAACGCACTGACGATGTCTCCTCAAATGGTGATGAAAGGTTTGCAACCAAATTGCCAACCTCAGAGCTCAAACCAACAGCCAATATATTCTCAACATTTTTAATATAAAATTTCATGTTACTTCATTTATGTCACACGGTATCACATGTACAAATGGTAGTTGTTTTTGGTGCTTAGATCATTGTGGCAAATTGCATGGTGGTGAGCAAGAGTTGAAAAAGTTCTTGATCCTTGGGCACATTAATTGATAGTTTTAATAGTTTTTAGCAAAGCCAGACAATATAAAGGGGGGGGAGTAAGTCTATAGTGTTACTCATTTAGCATATGTGGGAAGACCACTTGCAGACGAATGCAGAAAAGCAATATGTGGACCATCCTAAAAAGGATGAGGGATTCTGACAAAGGGTAACCATCAGTCATATCCCTGAAATAAAAGTAGCTGACAACCTTGTAAAGGAAACTACATTTAATTGTTAAGAAATCAGATTTTTACAGTGGTGCATGAAATAAAATTGAATAATTAATGGACAAACTTAAAAAGTATAATGTGTTCTAGAGTCCAGGTCCTGTAAGGAGGCAATGGCAAACTCCTTTTGGATTGTGGCTAAGAAAGCTACATGGATTTGCCTGAGAGGAGCTCAGCTTGAGGGAATCTTTGCTCTCTGATGCCAAATACATTCACATAAAGCTTAGGTTAATAAAACATAACATGTTATGCCCAAACAATTAAAAGTCTATTATGGCTTATTATTATGGCCTGCTTATTATGATATTAACTAGATTTCCCACAACACACTGAAGCAGAAACTTTTCATCCCCATTTTAGTCTAGTCTAGTATATTCTGGGAATCCAGCCAGTAAGGGTGCCTCTGCTAAGTGTAGCAATTAGATGTCTTGCTTTTTTACTGGGATGTAAAGGAATGTAAAGGAAGCAAAAGTGTCTATGATTTAATGGACTTAATTCAGCCCTGAACCACTTGGCAACCCATTAAGTTATAACATATGTTCCATCACTGCTTAACAACCCTAATCTTTGAGTGGTTGCTCTTAGATTCTGTTTCTATTTCAGTTAACCTGGGCAGGCAGCTATGCCAAAGCAGGTTTGGAGATCTCATAGGTCACTATAAGTAGAGAACATACTTGCCATATCACAACAACAGTAGAGCTAGATCACAATGAAGAAGAAAGCATGCAAGCAAGATATAAAAAGGTTATCATTTCAGCGGTTTGATCCTAATAGTAGATATACAGTATAAATGTATGCTGCCTCCATACTAAAGTCTTTAGAACTAATATGACTATTTTCAACTTGTCGAGTCAAAAATCATATAGCTATGATTTTGACATTGTTGTCCACTCTCTTTTATTTATTTTATTTATTTATTTTATTTTGTTCATTCTTATAGGCCGCCCAACTCCCGCGGGACTCTGGGCGGCGTACAACATAAAAGAAGAACAATTAATTAAAAACAGTAATGACGATTAAAACAGTTATAAAAATTAAAAAAAACATATACCATCATTCGTACGTGGGGAGACCACAGGTGTTCTCATTGGTCACCCCGCCTGCAGGAAGAGCCATGTTTTAACGGCTTTACAGAAGGCCAACAGGGTGGGGATAGTCCGGATCTCTGGGGGTAGTTGGTTCCATAGAGACGGAGCTCCCACAGAGAAGGCTCTCCCCCGCAGTCCTGCCAGCCGGCATTGCTTGGCTGATGGGGACCTGGAGGAGACCAATTCTGTGGGACCTAACTGGTCGTAGGGAGGTATGTGGTAGGATGCGGTCCCGGAGGTACCCTGGCCCTGACGTTTTACCCAACAATGATACATTTTGTACTTCTTGTGGGCCAACTGTGGTCCCATATTATTCAGAATCAGCAGGCAAAATCTTAAAATAATATCAGGTTCCTGGATAGTAGGCTGTAATCCTAATTATTAAGTAATATAGCTGTAATCCCAAATCCCTAAGTGTAATATTCCAAGATTCAAATATTAATCATATATATGATTCATTCACTCCTGTATCTACTCCCCTAGTTGCAGTGAGATCATAGGGGCATTGATATGGAATGGATGAGAAATCTTTAAAACAACCAGTTTTTTTTATTTCCTTCCAAGTAGGGTTGGTGCATTATGGACCTCTGGAGGAATGCTATTCCAGAGGGCAAGTACCACAATACAGAAGGCTTGATTCCTGGGGTCCTGGGATCCACCATCCCAAATCCCTTTCAAGGATGGGACCTGGAGCATGTCTACTCTGTCATATCTTGCATGGTGAGCAAAACAAGGAAAGAAAGTTAGTCCATCATGTAACCAGGAACCAGGTAGGAAGGGTTTCTTAGGCTACCATCAGCAACTCAGATTGCACTCAGAAGCCCACTTAAAACCAATCTCATATAAGTATATCAAGACAAAACCAGACCTTTCCACATAGCTGATTAACAGACCATTTCTGCACCTTCTAAGTGCTTTTCAAGGATAGCCCCATGTACAGTGCATTACAATAGTTTAAACATGATCTGATTAAACCATAACTGACTGTGAAGAGATAGCCTTAGTTTAACTGACATACCAGACTAATATAGCAAAGGCTCTTATGGCCACATTGTTACCTATTACTGTTGTTGTTGTGCGTTCTTCAGCTATTTTCATGTTCTATATACAGTACCTTCCTTCAATTTAGGAATTCTTTATTTTTTTAAAATTGGAGAAGTGTATCACAAATTCCTCAATACTAGAGTGGATGGTTGATTTACACATTATAGAGAGAAAAGAGGGAGGTGGAGAGGGAGAGGAATCTGCTTCATCAGCTGTTTTACTTCTTATATCTGAATATTTGAGGCTTAAGAAATGGAAAGACCAACCATGGGTAAAATTCACGTTTTTTGAGTTCTATTACCGTATTTTTCGGAGTATAAGACGCACCGGAGTATAAGACGCACCTTAGTTTTTGGGGAGGAAAATAGGGGAAAACAATCTGCCTACCAGGTATTCATCTGGCTAGCGTCCTTAGTCTGGTCAGCTTCAGCACATTATTTTATCCCCTGGTTAGGACTTAAAAAAACCTTCTTCTGAGAGAGTAACAATGAAAGAGCATGCAAGCCAGTAAGAGCTGGGAAGATAGTTAGCACCTGGTTAGGGCTAGAAAAAGACTTATTTGGAGCAAGTAGAGCAATGGAAAAAAATTCTGCAAAGACTTAGGGCTGGAAAAACATTCTTTGGAGAGAGTAACAATGAAAAAGCCTGCAAGATAAGAGCTGGGAAGATCTGTTAGTACCTAGTTAGGGCTGGAAAAAAAAGCTACATTCGAAGTATAAGACACACCCAAATTTTCAGCCACTTTTAGGGAGGTAAAGGGTGAGTCTTATACTCCGAAAAATACGGTAAGTAGAACAGGGGTGTCAAACTCACGCCCATAGGCCCGATACGTCATGCACTGGCCATGGCCACCCCCATTTTAGCAAAGGGGGGAAGTCATGATACATCACATGACGACAATGTGACAATGCGAATTTGACACCCCTGGCATAGAACCTTAACCTGGAGGTTCCCAACTGGATTAGGAGGTAGAAGGACAAGGAGAAAAAAAGTTAAAAAGTGATTGATGATGATGATGATGATGATGATGATGATGATGATGATAAACAATCAGCAAAACAGTTATTTTGTTTATACATCTAAAGGCAGTTACTAGTTGAAATATTCTGATGTAAACGTCAGCAAACCACAGACTAGAAACACAAGGGATACCAATGTAATTGCTTTCTACTGTGATCCCTTAGTTTTTTTTCTTGCTGAAGAGATCATGTTGAAGGGTCCATGCTACTTTTTCTTTTCTCATAAGCTTTCGGCACTTAGAAGTATTTTCTACCATTCTTAATTTGCCTGGAGCAAGGCTTTCATCTAGACTTTTAGCCAAGAGGCACCTACTGAAATATTCATTGGCAGAAATTGTGCCATGGGTGTTTTTCCCCATTTGTCCAGTTGTGTGTCATTATAATGAGCCAGCTCAGGAAGAAAATAGCATTTGACACAAAAGAATTGGGTCCTCACAAGGTTTGTTAAATAGAAAATACCTTTTTCTTAGGAAATTAGAGAAATCAATAGAGTTAACAGTATTTCTCCAAAAGTGCTCACATCTGTTAAAACAAAACAAACAAATGAACAAAAACCAAGACAAAACATTAGATATTTTATATATTATTTTTAACTTCCAATGGCATTTCCTACATTGCTTTAGCACAACTTCTTTTTATTCTGTCTGCCAGACAAGTTGGAATCTGTTGTGCAATGCTTTCCTCACCTTTCTTCCACTGGCTTTATTTGAGGTGTCTGTTAATAAAGAAGGTCCACTGACTTCCTTTTGTGGAGTGGTGTGGCCTTGCTGTCTTGTGGGGTGTCAGGACAATTGGCAAGTTCTGGAAAATATTATCTCAATACTAGGATTTTAATAGGTGCTAGACTTAGCCAGGTACATCGGCAAAATTGGCAAAACCTGGTCTCCACTAGGCTGAATCAATTGGGCTGGAGTCAGGGGTGAAATGCTACTGGTTCAGCACGGTTCAGGCCTACCAGTAGCGGCAGCCACCCGTGGTTTGGAGAACTGTTAGCGGAAGATGCGTGAGGCTCCGCCCACCCACCCGGACGTTGCCATTTTCTTTTTTAACCCTCTGCGTATACGCAAAGTCTTCTGCGCATGCACAGAGGGTGAAAAAGTGCATACGACGGTGGCATGTGCTAAGTGAAACGCAAAACGCGTGCTTCCAAACCAGTAGGGAAGGTAAGTAGATTTCACCGCTGGACGGAGTTATAGTTTTCTGGCATTGTGTGAAGAGGCAACAGAAATATACTGGCACTGGGAGATATAACCTCTCAGAATTAGGTAAATCAGAGGGAACAAAAGGTAAGATAGAGCCTTGTAGTCTCTCTACTACCCTTCTTAAAAGCAATAAACAGGAATCTTGGTACCTATTTAACTCTTATTGAAAGAATTACAACTGTCCCACTTGTGAAGACTAAGGTGGGAACAAGTGATTCCCAGGTTTCAGATGACCTTTATATAAACAGAAAACCATCAAGAGTTATACCAATTAATTCATAAAGGGAGGAGGAAGAGACTTGATCCCAAGTTATAGAAGTAATTTATATCTGTAATGTAATTTACATCTGCAGTAAATTGTTGTGCACTGCTTCATAAGGGGATTATGTAGTAAAGATTCTAATCTATATGACTTTTAGCCAAGTCTAGCCAATGAGTCCAGCTAAGCTGTGAAGTGTTAGGAAATTTGTGATTTACTGCCATGGCCTGATTAGGCCTGCAGATTTTAAAAGGAATATTTGATCTAAACTGTAGAGTGGCAAGGCTGTTCACAAGGACGCTTAATAGTGTCACAATGGCAGGTGTGACTTAATTATTAAAGTCCCACCATTGTTAATATGTATGTTATGTGCGCCAAAGCATGCCTGCCATTTTGACTTCATATTCACAGTGCTTAGAGTTGAACTGAACCAGAGGTGGGTTCCTGCCGGCTCGGACTGGTTCTATAGAACTGGTAGTGGGAATTTTCCTGCACTCGCCGAACCGGCAGCGATGGCTGGCTGGACACGCCCCTGAACCGGCTCTCTCATCAGCGCCGTAGGTGCCACCATCTTGTTTTCCAGTTCTGCACATGCGCAGAAGCTGTTTTAAGCACTGTGCATGCACACGTTCGCCCACGCAGCACGTGAGGAAGCAAACCAGCAGCGAGGTAAGTCAGAACCCATCCCTGAACTGAACCCCTGCCAACAATTATAGATCCTGCACAGAACTATAATGTTCATAAACACAAAGGAGAAACAAAGTCAAGATTGGTGGCTCACCACAGTAAAGAAATGGAAAGTTGGGGAAACGAATGAACTCTGATAGTTGGCAATTGCATGAAAAGGCAATACTAATGCTATCTCATCAGAGAGCCCATTCAACTACCCTCCACATTCTCCATATGTGACAGAGAAATTGCAGCACTGTATATTGCCCATAACCATCAGCAACAGAAGCAACAGAAAAGTCACTGAAAACATTTTCACTTGATACAGTTCACTGCAATGAAGTAAATCTGCTCCAATTCACCAAGTTGGGTGACTCAATTAATGTTTCATCAAATCAAAGCATGCTAACAGATATTGTGGATAATGTCAAAGGAAGCGGGAACATTAGGATTCAGCCACATTCCTCCTCCTCCATGCATTCAGAATAATCTAATTTACATGGCCCTTAGAGAAGATTTTCTCAAAACTAGTTTATCCTCCCAAACCTCTCCAACATCTGAATATAAGCAGGTAATAGAGAACTTCCTTAGTTATTTTCCTCAAAGATCAGCTGCCATCAATTTTGATATTTTTTCAGTGCTGAGCACTTTTTAAAATTGGTCCAGACACTGTGTGTGTGTTTACTGTCTTTATTTTTTTTAAATAAAATTACTATTGTATTTATTATTGTTGTGACTCCTTGCATGGTCAGCCAGATTTGAATTTGGCATTTTTCCCAACTATCAAGTCCTTTCCAAGAACCTGGGATAGGAACATGTTTGATGGTGTTAAAAGTATTGTTGCAGCATGTAAGCTGCCTTTTGCAATTGACTGATACTGTGTTTGTCAACTAGGTTGGTGTCCCAGTGGTGCTCCAGATGTTTTGGGATTGCACCTACTATATGGTGCCTATTACTATTGGTGCTACCTTTGCTTTCTTCCCATTTGCAGGTCTTTGTATTTGTTTGATTTTCTTTACCGGCAGTACTTTCTCTTCTATTTTGCTGTATCTAGGTACTACCATGTCCATATCCAGTCCACATTCAGATGCTATCAACAATTTTTAAATCTGCAACATGATGTGGCAAGTGTAGTCTACTTGAATTCTAAGGACCCAAAGTGTTTTAGCTTCTTCATTTTCAATTACTTTGTCTATTTTCTGGTTCCCACCAGTTCTTGCTTGTCAGCAGATGGTTTTCTGGCAGATATTCCAATGCTACCTTGTTATACTATTGTCTGTAGTCAATTTGTGTGATCTTCTTGCAGCAGCTAACTGCTATAGGTGATCCACTGTTTCTTCAACTTCTTTTCGGAGGCAGCATTTGCTGTCTGTTGCTTCTCTTCTCAATTCTGGCTTTGCAATCATTTGGTCTTATGCAGCCAGAATCAGTGCCTCTGACTTTTACTTCAGTTTTCCTGCTCTTAATCATTGCCAGGTCTTGTTGTTAACTGTTTTGCCTGCTATTATTTTATATACTGGCTATGTAATGTTTTGCCATGCCATGTCTTTTTTTCTAATCTTCATTTGGTATTTTTCTCTGTTGGTCTGTTACTCAGTAAGCCTTCATGGTATACTAACTGCAATGCATATTCTTAACTTCCTTCAGATATTCTTCCAATGCCCTTTTTTTCTTCTTCAACTTTCTGGCATAGTTGCAATGTTCTACATCTACTTATGCTCCTTGGTAAGTCTGCAACATCACTGTGTGGATGAAAAGCATGATTCATTGTTACCATTTTTCTGGTCTTCCTATCCAGGGCTTTCAATTCTGTTTGAACCCAATCCATTATTCCAGTTGTGTATTTGATGACTAGAATTGCCAGGTGTTAATTGACTTGATGGTATTTTCTTCAGTGAGTTTGGACTTTAAAATCTTCTTCACTCTCTTGATATATTTCTAATACCCTTGTTACTACCTTGGCATTGGACCTAGGTATCTCCGAGACCGCCTGCTGCCACAAACTGCCTCCCATCAACCAGTGCGCTCCCACAGAGAGGGCCTCCTCAGGGTGCCATCAGCCAAGCAGTGTAGGCTGGTGACACCCAGGGGGAGGGCCTTCTCTGTGGGAGCACCCACCCTCTGGAACCAGCTCCCTCCAGATTTAAAAACCATTCATGACCTGGCCACCTTCCGCCGTGCCCTCAAGACATACTATTTTTATCAAGCCGAGCTGGCATGAAAAAGTTTTTGGGGTTTTTAAGATTTTACCAAATTTTACCAAATTTTAATTATATTGTCTTAAATTAGGGCCACATCTAATATTTTCTTTTAACTGTATATATATTTTAATGTTTATATTGTATTTTTACTTGGCTGTTCACCGCCCTGAGTCCCCGGAGAAGGGCGGTATATAAATTTAACTATAAATAAATAAATAAATAAATAAATAAATAAATAAATAAAGAAAGAAAGAAAGAAAGAAAGAAAGAAAGAAAGAAAGAAAGAAAGAAAGAAAGAAAGAAAGACATACTTCCTAATACCCCCAAATAAATGTACAGAGTAAAAAAATGAATTACTATTATTATTAAAAGTTTTGGGTATCTGTGTATTTAAATAAAACATTTTATGCATTTCCATTTTACATATGGAACTATTTCATGATTCATTTAATGATTCAAATACATCACTTCAAGACTGATGGTTTTGCAAACACATATGTAAATATATTTTCATCTTTCTATCTGACATTGTTGGCCAAAGAAATGCTAGTGGGTGTCAAAGCAAAATATTAAAATGTCAAAGCAGAATATTGCACACATAACACATCCATGATTGTGATTCCTTTTAATGGACATGTGCATGTTGGTGTGTGTGTTGGTGTGTGCGTGTTCATGTGTAATGTCAGTAATATTTCACAACAGCTCTAATTGTTGATTGCACTCATTATTATGATCAATATATAAATAGATGAGTGGAAATTGCATTTCTTCTCTGAGCCTATAAATATTGCTAATTTAGAGAAATCCTTCAAGATAATAAGTTTTGAATACTGCTGAAATGACAATAATAAAATTTGATTCCCTCAGATTTACTGTAAATTTTTAATATTTACCCAACACTGACAACAGTGACAAGCAAGGAAGAAAAAAAACTCAAAATCTGATATGATATGAAGAATCAAGTTAAGGAGAATATTTTTTGTAAATGTAAAAGTATTATTGCATTTTTCACTTTTTTTGTGTGAAAATCTGTTTTCGACTTCTTTTTTCTTCAGAAGTTTGACTGCTTATCCAAATCGTATGTACTTAGTAGTATGAAAACTACTCATTCCATTTTGTGATATGCTACAGCCAGAATTGTTTTCAATTCTGTGCCAAAAATATCAACTATTACAGAATCCCTGCCTCCTAAGAATTTTTGTCAAAATCCATCAACACTAGTTAATTTTTTATCTTTGAATAAGATCCATAATTATGTTTAATTATCATGGTTTCATTCATTATTCACTAAGTCCAGCCCACCTTGAATTACATTGACTCTTATCTAGTGCCAATTTGCTTTGACCGTTAGTAATTCAAATGCTCGTAAAGAGCTGAAGTTTACAATAAACCTATATATTCATTTGAACTGCTTGGAGTCATGATTTCCTGCATATGAGGGGAAGGGGAAGGGGAAGAGGGAGGGGGAGGGGGAGGGGGAGAGGGAGAAGGAGAAGGAGAAGGAGAAGAAGAAGAAGAAGAAGAAGAAGAAGAAGAAGAAGAAGAAGAAGAAGAAGAAGAAGAAGAAGAAGAAGAAGAAGACGACGACGACGAAGAAGAAGAAGAAGAAGAAGAAGAAGAAGAAGAAGAAGAAGAAGAAGAAGAAGAAGAACCCTAACATCTCCATACCAAACCAAACTCTATCTGCATCTCACTGTCCTCCACTGTCCCTTCATCTTGTGTTTCAGCTGCAATCTCATCATGATCTTTACTGTCTTAGCCTCTTCTATTGTTCTTCCTTTTTGGGAATCAGCCATTTACTTTCATAGGCTAATGCTTCTCTACACCAGGGGTGTCAAACTCGATTTCATTGAGGGTCACATCAGGGTTGTGTTTGACCTTGGGGGGTTGGGGGTGGCATGGCCAGGGTGGGCATGGCCAGCTCGACGTCACTTGTGTCGGGGATGCCTGTGGTGGCCCGAGTGCTCTGCCAGAAAAATCAGGCTCCCTAGCTCCATTTTCGGCTGCCATGGCCTCCTGCAACCCTCTGCCAGAGAAAATGGAGCTTGGAAGCCCTCCCAAGCTCCGTTTTCACTGGCAGAAGCACCTTTTTCACTGGCAGAAGCAGGCTGGTCCTTCGCTGTTTCTGCAGGCCAGATCTAAGTACCCCATGGGCCAGATTTGGCCCACGGCCTTGAGTTTGACACTCCTGCTCCACGCCATCCCTATTGCCTGGACCATGTTTGCAATCTTTCTGACCACTTCAAACCTCCCACCTGCTGTCTGCCAAACAGACAATCAACCCAATCAAGCAATTTGTCTGACTCCTTTCAGTAGCATCCCAATTGCCTCCTTATCCAGGCTTCAACTGTACTCTCCATCTTCCAGTCAAAAAAAGCTCTGTCACACAACTTTTTTTATTCTTTCTTTTGATGTCCAGGCTCTTCATTAAATCTCACTTCTACTTTAAAAAGTTCAAATCTTATTTCAAAAGCAAAGTTCTAAGTTATGGATGCCATTACAAATCAAAACAAAATCCAACTTTTTTTGAACTCTAAGAAGTCAACCTTCATGTAAAAGCAAATTTCTTTCATGTCCTGTGTTAAAAGGAGTTTAATAGATATAGCTCTGTAGTGACAAACTTTGATTCAATGATGTGCAAACCTTTCCCCAAAAATTCTATACAGTTTTATATCCAAGCTTAGTTCAAAGCGGGTCAGAACCCAGTACAGTAGCTAAGAAAATGCCAGAGGTCAGAGTGGTTCTGGATATATTCTGATAAGTAGTCTGATTGGATATATATCTGCATAAATAATTTTATTGGTATTAGGGACAATTTTCTCGGCAAACTCCTTGAGTCAAATCCTGCATGTGATCTAACAAGATAAATCTAAGACCCTGGTTTATATATTGACCCAAAGCTGCCAAAATAATAGAAACATATTATTTCATGCTTTCAAAGAACATCAAATGTAATTTATAGTAAGACCACATAATAGGCAGCTCTGATTGCTCACTGTGTCACCTGCTGCAATGGGGTTTCTTTTGAAGTATTCCAGAAAGGAATTCCTGATCAAATCAAGGTAGGTATTGCCTCTCATTTGTTAATTTCATGACTGGCTGGTTTGCCTTGCTCAGATCCAAGGGATAAATATTTTATAGCTCTGATTTTCCAGATTCCACCCAAACTTAAGTAGATGCATTCATCTATTCTAAATAAACAACAAGCCATTTGCTCTTAACTTTGCATCTTGTCTCATCTTTGATTTGAGTTGAAAAAGACTGTACTTTTCTAAAGTAGCAAAGATTTATCAATTTTGTATTTAAATCTAAAGCACACAGCCCTAATCGTAATTTAATACGACTAAATATGTGCATACTTTATGGTCAATCATCCAGATCTTTTACAAGGTCTCCCTGCTTTGGAATTGCTAAATCTTAAATGGTACTATATATGAGGCTTGTCTGACATGATATATATTGAAACAGACTGCAGAACGATCACTTAGTGATGAGAACCTTGCTACAGTGAACCAAAGCTAAGAGGCAAATTATTCAATTATAGTAAATTTACAGTAGCTTAATATTTGATAGAAGTGGTTCTTCTATCATCAGAGTGTTGCATTGAAAACCCTTGAGCAGCAAAATAGCTCCGGAAATTCCAATGATGTTTTAGCCACTTATTAAGAAAATTCATCTGTCTTGATCTTTTATGAACACTTTGTGCCTCTTATAGCTTGTCTGTAGTAATTATGATAACATATTTTCCATACATATTTTTGACTCGTCCGATTAGTCTTAAATCATGAAAAAGAATCCAGTAGGGGGAGCAAGAAGGTAGGTGGTCAGCTACAAAATGGACCTAGACAAGTCAGGCTCCCCAAATAAATATTCAACATGTAATTTGTAATACAGTCACATCAGCAATAAGCAATTCCAGATGTTTCTGATAGTAGAAGCTGGGGAGTGAATGTTGTCTCCAAGGGGCTATTGTTATCCCATTTTGATGGCCAATTCAGAATTACAGAATAGGAAGCACAATGCACAATGCCCTTGATATGGACAAGTAGGCAGTTGATTTATATCAGGTCGAATTATCCATCCCAACTTGTCTACCATCCCATTCTTGAATGGCCGCAGCTCTCTTGACTTTTAGGAAGACAAGCATTTTCCATATTACCTGACAGTTGACTGTTTTAACTGGTGATAACTGGAATTAAAGCTGGGGTTTTCAGCATGCAACAAATATGTGCTAGCTGTCAAATGCAGTGCAATTCCTCCTTTCAAGTTTGGATAACATCTAAATTTATTTTGTCTCATTTCCACACTAGTTCTTCACATCATCAGCAGGTAATTATATCAGCAGGGAGAGGGCAATTATGGTACTGTGTTTAAAGCTGCATCCCTTTTGTACATACCAACATCATGTGCACATACGTACAAAAGGGATGTGGTTTTGATCAAGTTGCCACAGTTGTCATCCTGCCTATCTTCACTGCAGGCAGCTCTGCAAGCGAGGACTACTTCATATATTACAGTATTAATGTGCCCCTTCCTAACTGAAGGAAAGGCACAGCCAAACAATTCTATAAAAGGAGGTTCAGGTCAGTTTGCATTGCTATTCTACATTATATTTACCGATGCACATACAGAAACATACAGCTTATTGTCATTCAAAAAGAAATATATTGCCATAGAAGAGAAGAAAGTGACCAGATGACCTGAGGGAGCTGCTCAGAATGATGGCGGTCTTCCTTCTTAGAGGTGATTATTTTTAAGCTAGACTTGATCTTAACAGACATTCAAATACAAGACAGTATATGATCTGCATTCCATCTGAAATACTGACCTCCCTTATATGAGCGCTTATAATGAACCCTGAGATAGAATGGAAGAAATGCTATGAATATTTTCACCTTCATTTTCTCTGTTGGCTTCTCTGCTATCCAGCTGAGGAATTATTTATCTCTGTGGCTTAATATAGCATGTAAATATCATATACCTTGCTGCTGTTGTTGTTGTTTCTGCTGCTGCTGTTAGCAGCAGTTGTGTTGCTACATGATTTTCCCTCTTTGTAAATTCTATTCCACTGATTCAAATAATTCCTGAATGAGTCATTCATCTTCCCAATCTCTTGTTTTAAAGTTATCAAAGCCTGTGAGATTGTTTTGAATAAACAACCTTCCTTTCTTTGCTTAACATGCATCTCAACAGACATTTGTGTAAAATCCAGATCTGTTTTGAAGCCACTAATCCTCATTTTAGCCTGAATAAAAGAAAAGGCTGCCAAGCAAAGTGTGTCTGATTAATATAAAAAAAGATCTGCCTGGATTTTCTAATTTCTTTTATTAACTCATACACCTTAGGCTAGTCCGAGTAAAAAGACAACAGCATTGTGGAAAAGAAAGGGGAGAGATCATCTTTTACCTTTTAACCCAGAGATTGTCAATTTCTATCAGTAGAAGTAAGGCCTGACACAATCGGGGTAGCTTCAGCCTGATTTGCATACTGTGAATTCTTTCATCAGCAGCAGGAATTCTGACAGGGGCTAATTAGCATTTCCACCCCTCTATTCCATTCTTTTATTTTTTGAAGACAAGTGCCAGAAGTGGCAGAGGAAGTTTAACCAAACCCAGATTTGTATTTTTATTTTAAAAATATAGGCTCTGATTTTGGAGGTTTAAAAAAAATATCACAATAATTGAACCACAGCTTAGCAGTGGGGAGGGGGAGAGGAATTCATTATAGAAAAAGAAGAGCAAACTCAATGGGGAGATAAAATAAACGGATGGGTCTTGTGTGGCTTTGAAAGGTGTACAAAAAAATGTGTGTTTGCGGAGAAGCTGATTCAATCATTCGTCCTAACTAACCCAGCACATTCAAGCTGATATTTTGGTTTTGCTGTCACTTATGGTCCAAGTATGTAGATGTATCAGGGGAACAGCTTATTAACTAGATAGCAGAAGAAATGTTAGCTTATGGTTGGGTTTTCCTCCCTCTCCTGGATTAAGTTCAGTATGTAGCCCCCACAAGCCAGGGGTGAAATACAGCAGGTTCTGACAAGTTCTGGAGAACCGGCAGTGGAAATTTCAAGTAGTTCAGAGAACCGGCAGTGGAAATTTCAAGTAGTTCAGAGAACCGGTAGCAGAAATTTTGAGTAGTTTGGAGAACCTGCAAATACCACCTCTGGCTGGCCCCAGAGTGGGATGGGAATGGAGATTTTGCAATATCCTTCCCCCTGGAGTGGGGTGGGAATGGAGATTTTGCAGTATCCTTCCTCTGCCAGGCCCACCAAGCCACACCACACCACGCCCACCAAGCCACGCCCACAGAACCAGTAGTAAAAAAAGTTGGATTTCACCACTGCCACAAGCCCCTTGCAGTGAGCTCAGCATAATGTTTGGCCCAGCTGCCTTTCACAGACATGTGATCTTTTGTTTGATTTGACTCTACTATACTGCTCAATGATACAGGGTCATCCTAGGCGGCTTCACATGCCATATAATTCTTCACATGCCATCCCTTAGGAAGCTTAGAACAGGAACAGCCACACATTAACATAGATTGAAGTGTCCCCTAAGGTCTGCAGATGCACATTTGTTTAGGTACCCAGTGTGATGGGGACTAAGCATTCTTAGTGATACGAATAGAAGAAAATATTTGTAAGCTCAGGGTTGGGGACCTTGGTATTTTATTTATTTATTTATTTATTTGTGAGACTTATATACCGCCTCACAGTGCAAGCACTCTCTAAGCGGTTTACACCAGTAAGCAATGTATTGCCCCCAACAATCTGGGTCCTCATTTTACCTACCTCGGAAGGATGGAAGGCTGAGTCAACCTTGAGCCGGTGAGATTTGAACCGCTGACCTGCGGATTCTCTGAGCTTGGTTGTTTTCTTGCAGATGTTTTGTTACCCAACTAAGTAATATCATCAGTGCTGGAAGGGAGTAGGGTTTTCTCTCTGTTTATAGGCAAGCAGCTTGCCTGTCAGTGTTGGTGGAAATGTTCTTGGTGGTTCCTTGATCAGACTGTTGTTTGCTATTTAATTGTTTGTTTGGTAGTTCCTTGATTGGGGTATTGTTTACCGCTTGATTATTGGATAGTGAGCAGGAAAGCTCAGCAGAGTAAAAGTATAGAAAACAGATGGCAAAAGAAAGGACGTGGAAGTGCAGGAAAGGAAAATGGGAGAGCCTGTTCATTCACTACTTTACCAGTTAGCATCAATTGGTTCTCTTGTCTCATGGCACTCCTTCCCTCTCCAGTGCCATCAATGCTATTTTCTCAAGAAGGATTGTGTGAGGATCATTCTCCAAACATGTATGCCGAAGGCTCTTTTCCACTTGCTGCAGTCTGTCCTCAGTTGGCCTTCATTCCATATTCACAGTGAATTCCATCCCTACCTATTAATTATTATGTAAAAAAAAAAACCAATGCCATCCACATATGATTAGTTTGCTAACAGAAAAAAAAACACCTCTGGAGGAAAGGAACCTAAGGGGGATTTTTTTTCCAAATAAAACAATATCACAAGGTGGAAATAAAAGGTTAAGCATATGTAGATATTGTTTGGGGGAAAGTAGCACACTGTGAGTGGGTGTTCTAGAAAAGGACACAGCTGGCTGGAACTTTAACCAGAATTGTAATGTTTTGAAGCAGCTCCTATTTGTTGCCTTCCAAAGCATAAAGTGTTTATAAGTGAATGTCAGCATTTCTCTATAAACAGCTTAAGAATGCTTAATACTAAGAGGCAGTGCATGTAGTATTGATTAAGTGAGTGCATGTAGTATTGAGGTAGTGCATGAGTGCATGTAGTAGAGTGCATATTGAGTGCATGTAGTAGAGGCAGTGCATGTAGTATTGGTTAAGACTTTGGACTACAATCAGAAGGTTCAAGCCAGAGGTGGTTCCTGCTGGTACGCTCTTACCTGTTGGTCGCCACAGAGCCGAAGAAGCCGGTGACATTCGTGGCACGGGGCTTCCCCCGCCCTCTTTCCCCCGCCTGCCTGGACACCGCCATTTGCGTTCTTTTGCCCTCTGCACATGCGCAAAGCGTTCTGCTTGCACAGAGGGCAAAAGAATGTAAATGCCGGTGTCCAGGTGGGCTGGGGAAAGCGGGCAGGGGAAGCCCCGCGCCGCGAACGCCACCGGCTTCTTCAGCTCTGCGGTGACCAACAGGTAAGAGTGTACTGGCAGGAACCCACCTCTGGTTCAAGCTCATCCTTACCCATAGAAACTCATTAGATGACTTTGGACAAGCCATTCTAGGCTACCTGTTAGGAACTGGAGATGCAGAGAAAAACATGAAGGGTGATTCCTCTGAAAGCCAGCTTAAACTCTTGGAGGAAAGTACTGGTTGTAAATCATCATCATCATCATCATCATCTCATTATCATCACAAAAATTACTGTTTGAATATGGCTATGCTTAACACTGAATAGTTGGAACACAAACATAACAGAGGCATTTGCTCCTCTGTTTACGAGTGGAGTATAAGGGAAGTTGGTCCACTAAAATAACTTAAAGAAGTTTATTTCTTCTGAAGAAGAAACAAATAAACACTTTCTAAAGAAAGCAAAATAGAAAATACGGTTTACGAAAGAAAGATTTCAAATATAAAAATCTCATATGATATAAAAGCTGTCTTTGGAATAAGTGACTCATTTCATTTATGCAAATGAAAAAAAAAGACATAAATGGAAGTTACTGCTCTAGACTGCAGGTACAGAAGAAGAATAAAGCTAACATCCTTGCACATTATCAAAAAAGTCCAATCTAAGTTTGGGAGAGAAGTACTAAAAGTGGTAGCCTGTGATGACATTCATCACTAAGCCAGCTTGTGAGGGACTCATCAAAAGAAGACAATTGCCATTTAAAGGATTTTACATCAATCTATCAGGGCAATGAAGACTCCCTTTGGAATAGTTCTTTCGATTCGGGTGTCCTGGGAAGAGGGATGATATGGAGGTGATTTTCATTGCAGAATCTTTTGGGAGGAGTTTGGGGGTGTTTGGAGGGTCACTTAAGGGTTTGCAAGCCTCTTTCCTTTTACAGCTCACTTTTCCATGTCTAATTTATAGCTAGGTCAGGCTGATGCTAACTAGGAATGAGGGAGGCATTTGACTCAGGTTGTTGGAGGGAAATCCAAGCATACACTGCAAGTCTGAAAAGCAAACACCCATATGCATTTAAATCATGGCACGATAATGCGAGTTGTCACCATTTGCTTGAACCTAAAAGTGTGTGTGTGTGTGTGTGTGTGTGTGTGTGTGTGTGTGTGTGTGTGTGTGTGTGTGTGTGTGTGAGTGCGCGCGCATTTATCACACTAGAATTGGGAAGATTTTAATCTTAACTTTCTCTCTCTTCTTAAACTGTAGATTAGTTTCTTAAAAGGATAAACCATAAATCAAAAAGTTCAAACTCATTTTCAGCCAAGAAAGAAGAATTGCATGAAAGTTGGCTAGGGTAACTTTGGGTCAGGAAGCCAGGATCATTGTACAATTGCCTTGAGTTGTCAAAAATAAAGGCAGGATAAAAATGAAATGAATAAATGTCTTTTCCATGGGCAGACTACATGTTATAAGAAATGCATGCCTAAAAGGCCCCAAATCTGATTTGACTAATTGCATGAAAATAACCAATGTGGCTTATAAACCATTGCCTGTGGTTCAAGGTACCACATACTTGGTACAATATACACATATTTCACATATTTCACATATGTATGATAAGCCAGATTTGGAGATCATCCCAAAGATTATAGTTTAGACCTATCACACGGAACCATAAAATCTATTCTTTTCATATTTCAACTCTGCAAGGTACTTATTCAGAAGCTAATAGTTTCTCATTTCCATACCCAGTTCTAGCTCTAACCTTGTTATTATATGAAAATAATAATATAGACCTTTCTTACTGAGTCACTATACTTATTAGAAGTAGTTTGAACAATTTGAAATGTTCTCTATAAAGGCTAAGTGTTATTAGTCTGATTCATTTCCCTCTTTGTTTCTTTTCACTTGAAGTTTCATACCTTACGATGAGAGAAGCCAAGGCAAATTCCTTTGATTTCTACAGAGCAACTCTACACAAACACAGCTTAGGCTTCTACCTGGATTGTACCTTAATTACAGAAAATTAAATAGAAGAGCTCTCCTCATAGTCCCATGCGTCTCACTGTGTTTGTGAAAATGTTCTGCACTTTGAAAAGTATAGAACTTCAGTGCCTTAAGGATATAACAGTGCTTTATTTGGATTCAAATGATTAAAGAGCTAATTTTCTTAGTGGGAGGTTGGTACATTTATACTAGATAACTGCATTACAGGGATATGGGTATTTTTCGGTTTCATGACAGCCTAGGGACTTTTGAGTCACCCAACATTGTGTGCTATGTAGTATTATGAAAACAAGAAAGGCGCTCCACCACAGGAACAAACAAACAGCTTCTGGAGGTCCTGCTCATATATAGCAAGAAGACTTTCTCTCTTGGGGATTGACTTATGCAAATCCGTTCCATTTGATCAAGTTTTGCTCTTTTTAAATAAGTACATTCATTCACATCACAGAATGAATTTAGTCCGTATTATTCCACCCGTGCTTTGCATGGATTTTAAACGTTGATGTAATTGTTCATTTTAATATGAATTCACACACACAACACACACAAATTTAAATAATGCATCTATAGTGGTTTTATGAGCAGTCTATAAATAAGGGAGATACGGGGCTTCATAATGTCATCACTTTAACTGCTGATTATGGAGGTGAAAATACCATTGTACAGTACATCCAATATGTACAGAAGTAATGTTTTCTTTTAACATTATTTTATCACTTTCAGAGGGATGTCTTAACACTCAGTATATCTGTTTCTGTTGGTGCTGATGAATTTTATTTCCAAATTCCAGAGCATCTGGGAATTATTGAAGGCCTCCTTGTAATCTACCATATTTTTCGGAGTATAAGACGCACCTTTTTCCTCCCTAAAAGTGGCTAAAATATGGGTGCATCTTATACTTCGAATGTAGCTTTTTTTCCAGCCCTAACTAGGTGCTAACAGATCTTCCCAGCTCTTACCTTGCAGGCTTTTTCATTGTTACTCTCTCCAAAGAATGTTTTTCCTGCCCTAAGTCTTTGCAGAATTTTTTTTCTTGCTCCGAATAAGTTTTTTTCTAGCCCTAACCAGGTGCTAACTATCTTCCCAGCTCTTACCGGCTTGCAGGCTCTTTCATTGTTATTCTCTCAGAAGAAGGTTTTTTAAAGTCCTAACCAGGGGATAAAATAATGTGCTGAAGCTGACCAGACTAAGGATGCTAGCCAGATGAATACCTGGTAGGCAGATTGTTTTCCCCTATTTTCCTCCCCAAAAACTAAGGTGCGTCTTATACTCCGGTGCGTCTTATACTCCGAAAAATACGGTATCTGGAAAAGAAATCACTTGGGAGATAAATATGGAATACCAGGAAACAATTACTGTTCCGGTGGCAAAAAGAAACGGAATCCAGCAACACCATCTCTCCCTCTTCTTTTCAGGATGAATAGATCCACTATTTTCTTCTTTCTGGGGTCAAAGAGGATTCAAGGAAATTTCTTGTCATACCAAGTGAAAAATGTGAATGTCTTCATTGGGCTCTTGCAAGTTTCCAGAAGGAAACAAAATGTATTGATATTATGACTTGGAAATCATTTTACCCATTCTTTTCATTAGTTTACTGATAGAGATTCTTAAAGTGTGCAAATACAAAACAATCAAAATGGGGAATGTATCAGTACACAGATACAAATTTTCAGGCAAACCAATAATTTCAATCTGAGCTTCAGTTTGATTTAATAATTGTTGAAATTAATGCATGGATTAGCCTCTTCTTTGAAAACAAAGTCTTATTGTGAAGATTTTATAAAGTTTCTTGAAAATTGATGGAGATTGATGTTATGTCGCTTTCCTTCTTCTTCTTTTTCTTTTTTAGTAATTATACATAGTACAGTAATCTGGGTTCAGACAAGTTGGCTTATTCAATAAAACCCCCCTTTTTGTCTCTGCATTCCAGAATTCAAAAGGAAAAAAAGAGACTGGGATTAGAGCCAGACTGAATAGTACTGGTGCTGTCTGTCAGCAAGCCCTGAGGTAACAATATCATAATTTATAAATTCTACCAACAATAGAGTAGCAATTAAAGATGTAAGTTCCTTTTCTATGGCCCTATTTTCAGCCAGGAAAGCTTAGGCAAAAGCATTTATGTCACATAGAAAAAAGAAAAAAGAAAAAAAGAAAGAGGAAGAAAGAATTTTTTTTAAAAAAATGGAGACAGTCAAGAAAATAATAAAAAGGGGGGAGGACAGGTAGGACAGGACAGGACTTCATTCTTGTTTCTGTTGTAACTTGCAAACTCTTGCATTCTGAAGACTGACAGCTAGCCAGACACACTTACAAGTCTCTTCAAATGACCCATAGTTACTTTCATGCCTGTTCAATTTTGAACTTTAACTGGATTCATTCTATCAGTGCATCAGGACCACCACTTATTTGGGATAAAACAGTAGATGTTTCAGAACTGAACACTTCAGAATTCCTGCCAGAAGACAAGAACAGAAAGGAAAGGAAATGTGGGCCAGAGAAAAAGAGGAGACACGGTTCATTCACTCTTTCCTTCATGTTCCTTCAAAATACAGCCCCCCGCCAAAAATCCAAGTAAAGCTATTCCAAACTCTCCAGATGTGATAGACTGCAGTTTCACTCATGTCTACCCAAGATAGTTATGCTGTCTGAGAATTATAGAATTGTTAATCCAGAACATTTGGATATCACCAGGTTGAGGAAGGTGAAGGGACACTCTACCCTGACACCGTTGATGCAAAGTCCTTGTTATCTCTGGATGAAAAATTCCAAAGGAAGTTGCTTTATATACTGTTTCACCACCCAGTTGAAAGTTCAAAACCTTGCCCCCACACCCACAAATCTATCACATTATCCAATCTTCTATTGCCATGCTGGCAGACTCCACCCATCTCCTTCCGTGCAGGTGCAGATGTGCAGGGACAAAGGATGACCTTGGCTTTCTAGAAAGAATCTGCTATGGCTACATCCTACCAACCTCATACCATCCCCACTCCCATTTTCCCACAGTAGAAAATGCATAGTAGAATAGCATAAATTGTGGCAGGCCAAGGATCCCAAATGAAATGGCTTAGGCCTGACAATCACTTTCATGTGTCTAATATAATCCCAACCCATATATAAAGTTCCAGGGTTTCTATTTCTATTTGGATGTAATATATGACAATATGGTGGAAGAGAGAGAACAAGGGAAAAAATAAACAGTCAGAGAGAAATAACTAGATATTTATTCACATGTATTGTGGGTCTACAAATCCTGTCAGGAGAACTGTCTCCCTCTATTCTTAGGATCAATGTTGCTAATTATTATGGTGATTTGTCCATCCTACCTGCTGACCCTTCCTCATTCAAAAAAAACCCCTCTGGAATTAGTAATTTTTGGTAGAGCTAGATTTTTTTTCTAGATTTTTTTCAATTTACTTGTCAAAATCATGCTACTGATTTTAACCAATGATCTAGCTAGCTGATGCAACTTTCTCTAACTTGCGCATGTGTTGAACCAACATCTAGAAGTCAGTATAAAATTTAGCTGGCTTCCTCACTGGTGTTCTTCCTTTCCAGCAACTCTCATTCAGTAGCAAAGTGTTCCTGAGCCTGAAAGCAGAATAGAATCATTGGGATTAGTAGCCACTGCTTTAAGTTCTCAGGAACCTGTATTTATTTCATTCACTTGTTTCTCATGGCTTCTTATACAACACCCCAGGAGCAAATAATTGACTTAAATGCACTTTGCGCAAGAGGAAAAATAGCTTTCAGTGACTTATGCCCTAAAACAGCAGATTCACTCGGGAGGCCACACTTAACTACCCACCTAGGGAAAAGGATTTAGGAACCGGAACATTTACATCTCCATGACTCTCTGCCTACTCACCCAATGAGCCTATTCAGATTAGGTAAAAAATGAAATCACCCTGGAGGACATATATGGGGTCCCCTAACTAACTTGCTCAGACTGAAGAAATTACACCATGTGCACAATTATTAGGCAAGTGAGTATTCTGACCATATCATCATTTTTATGCATATTTTCCAACTCCAGCATGTATAAACTTGAATGCTTAGTTGGCATAAGCATATCAGGTGGTGTGTATTTGTGTAATGAGGGAGGGTGTGGCCTAAGGAGATCAACACCCTATGTCAAGGTGGGCATAATTATTAGGCAGTTTCTTTTCCTCAGGCAAAATGGGCTAAAAAAGAGATTTAACTGACTCTGAAAAGTCAAAAATTGTAAAAAGTCTTTCAGAGGGATGCAACACTCTTGAAATTGCTAAGATATTGGGGCGTGATCACAGAACCATCAAACATTTTGTTGCAAATAGTCAACAGGGTCAGAAGAAACGTGTTGAGGAAAAAAGACACACCCTAACTGCCAAAGATTTGAGAAGAATCAAACATGAAGCTACCAGGGACCCATTATCCTCCAGTGCTGTCATATTTCAGAACTGTAACCTACCTGGAGTGCCCAGAAGTACAAAGTGCTCAGTGCTCAGAGACATGGCCAAGGTAAGGAAGACTGAAATCCTACAACTACTGAACAAGACACATAAGTTGAAACAACAAGACTGGGCCAAGAAATAACTGAAGACAGATTTTTCAAAGGTTTTATGGACTGATGAGATTAGAGTGATCCTTGATGGACCAGATGGATAGGCCCATGGCTGGATCAGTAAGGGGCACAGATGCCAGCAAGGTGGAGGTCAACTCAGATACCAGCAAGGTGGAGGTGGGGTACTGGTATGGGCTGGCATTATTGAAGATGAGATAGTTAGACCTTTTCAGGTTGAAGATGGACTCAAAATTAACTCCCAAACCTACTACCAGTTTTTAGAAGACACTTTCTTCAAGCAGTGATCCAGGAAAAAGTCTGCATCTTTCAAGAAGACAATAATTTTTATGCAGGACAAAGCTCCATCACATGCATCGAAGTACTCCACTGCACAGCTAGCCAATAAAGGCCTTAAAGTTGAAAGAATAATGACAAGCCCCCCCCTTCATCACCTGACCTAAACCCTATTGTGAACTTGTGGGCCCTTCTTAAACAGGAGATTTACAGTGAAGGAAAACAGTATACCTCCGAACAGTGTCTGGGAGGCTGTGGTTGTTACTGCACAAAAAGTTGATCCTCAACAGATCAAGAAACTGACAGACTCCATGAATGGAAAGCTTATGACTGTTATTGAAAAGAAGGGTGGCTATATTGGTCACCGATATTTTTTTTGAACTGTCAGAAATGTTTATTTGTAAATTTTGAGTTGTTTCTTTATTATTCTCACTTTAACAGATGAAAATAAATGAATGAGATGGGAAAATTTTCATTTTTCATTTAGTTGCATAATAATTCTGCACACCCAATAATTGTGTACACATATATATTCTCCTAAGAAAGCCATAACCTCACTTTTACTTTTTTAAATATTCAGGTTTGAGGTTTATTAACATTTTGGATTGACCGAGAGCACTGTAGTTGTTCAATAATAAAATTAATCCTCATAAATACAGCTTGCCTAATAATTGTGCACACAGTGTACTTGGATAAGCAGCGAAACATTTCAAACTAACAAGAAAAGAAGTCCCATTGTCATGACTCAACTTCCAGATAAATCCACCAAGATAATTGAGAATCTTCATTGACAGCAGATGTTAATCTGCTCCTAAATAAGTAAAGAACTAACAGAAGAAAAGAAAAAACAACTTTTATGTCAGCCAAATAATATAATTTCTTGTTGGTTTGAAACATTTCATCTATGGAAAGGATCATTCAGGGTCAGTAAATTTTTGTTACACTTTTATTACAAAGAGTTTATTTATTTGTGGACAAATGTGTATGTATTGGTGTGTATTAAAATAAACACAAATTCCCTAAATTTCAATCTGGGGCATCTAGCTTGGGCAAATAAAGATGCACTCCCTCAAATAAGAAGTTAAAACACCAGATTGTTCTTAGGAGCTTGACTTTTAACCCTGAAGTAGAAGTAGATCATCTTCTGGACAGCAGTGCCTATCTATAGTTATTGTAGCTCTTTGTCTTTTTCCATTTCTCTTAATAGAAACATCGTTGTATTTTCTGGAAAGAAAATTACCCATATGAACTCTCATTGTCTATCTGTTTGTCTGTCTGTCTCCTCAAATTAGTGGGAGAATTTTTGCAGGGCCTCATTTTCTCACTTGCTTTTTCCTCTGCAGACTTGTACTACAAAGCAGAAGAGAACTACAAACATTTCATTCTGTTTCTGAAATACACTTGTGCATATTATTACAAAAATAGATGCACCATTATATTTTGTCAAAATCAAAAGCATTTTTTTAACATTTCTAGTCAGAAAGAAGGGCATTTTTTCCTGCATTCTCTTCTTTTAGGCAGGCAACCAAAAGTAAATTGTAACACTTTATTTACATGTCTTTTGCTTTTAAAAAAAATCTGTATTAATTATCAATTTCCTTCTTCCTATATTCATGCTGGGTAAATATTATACTTTTCTTCCTGACCAAGAATCTCAGTTCCAAAATATCACTGCCATCATCATTTCCCCCTCAATTCACTCAGAAAAAATATTTTGGTTCAAATGATATCCTTATTTTTTTTATGGAAAGGCTACTAGGAAGTAAATTCTTCACTTTGTTTCTGCCTCTCCCCACCCCCACCACCTAAACAGTTAATAGAATAGTCTCTGTCCATATAAAAGGCCAGAGATCACACTAACACTAAGGTTATTCATAAAATTCTGCCAATTAATGAATCTTGCATTGAAAGATTTGGAAGTGTCCAAATCAAAGCAGCATAGTATTGAGTGGATCAGATCCAGTTCTGAACCATGCTGAAAATATGCTACCAATTCACAGATTCAACAGGGCAATTGGTCTCTAAAAATAATTAAACAAGTCTTCCGTATCTCTTAAGGAAAATACCACTTAGAGAAAAAAAATGGGAGGAAATCAAGATAGTTTAGAAGGCTATTTTTTAATCTAGGAGTGTTAAAATGATAAAACATGGAATGAGTTCATTGCACACTATTTTTTGGCCCTTCTCGCTGAAGTCCAAGAAAATTAAAATAATGTTGCGAGTGTCACTAGGATCTGGGAATTCTAGCATTGGATCCTTGCTTAAGAAATGATGAATGTTCATTTATTTTTGCCTCTGTACTATAGGCTGCATATCTATCTATTATCCATCCATGTCTAATATTGCATTTAGAAATCATTAGCACAATTTTAGCGAGACGAAAGCCCATTGTCTGTATAATTGCATATAAATGGTGAAAATAACATTCATTATTTCCATGCGAAAAAGGAGTGAAAGAAAGTGTATGCTAATATAAACAAATATTCCCTTTTTGAAGAGAATGACTCATTCTTGTTACAAATCGTTTTTGCAATAAGCTTAGTAACAAATAAAAGCAGCTGATATTTCTAAATGATGTGGGTAATATTGAGAAGATGAGTTTCCTTATTTGTAAAAATTCTACTCCCCCCTTTTTTAAAAAAGCATTCTTCATTGAACTTGATTAGCAGAAAGATTTATATTATCCACCTGGGGATATAATTGAAAACTTATGAACTCTATGAAATTTAGACTAGGACATCTTACATATAGAATAGAATATAGAATAGAATTCTTTATTGGCCAAGTGTGATTGGACACACAAGGAATTTGTCTTTGGTGCATATGCTCTCAGTGTACATAAAAGAAAAGATACATTTGTCAAGAATCATGAGGTACAACACTTAATGATTGTCATATGATTTCACAAGGTTTAAACAAAGAAAAGTCCCAGCTCTTTCACCCTTAGGAAAAGGTTACGAAAATATAGAAAATCCTAGTTCCCTTTACATCTTCCCAAAGCATTAATTAGTGTCCCAGCTACCAAGACCTCAGGTGTTTTACAAAAGTTAAAAACAAACAATGTATAATGTGACCAGGGGCAGGTTGCTCACTTACCTCGCTGCCGGAGCCATGCGCGTGCATCTCCACGCTTTGGGGGCACGCGTGCATGCCCCCTCACACGATTTTGCTTCTGCGCATGCGCGGAGGCAAAATCGCGCCAAAATCTCACACACACGTGCATCCCCTTGCGAGATTTCGGTGCGATTTTGCTTCCGTACATGCGCAGAAGCAAAATCGCCCGGAAATCGCCGAAAATGATGGGAAAAAATGGCGACACACCGGGTGGACTGGCAGAGAGGGCTCCAGAGCGGTTGCAAAATCTGCCGCTCCCTACCAGAGCTGCGTACTGGACATCTCCGGCAGGAACCCACCTCTGAATGTGACATTGAATTAAAAGGCAGAGGTTCAATTCTAAATATCAAACCAAAAATGTAGACTCAATGCAGTTGCCAAATGCTCCCTGAAACAAAATTGTTTTTCATAGCTCTTCAATAAGTAAACTAAAATGTTGCTTGATACAACTCTAAGGAATAAAGTCTTTTTAGAATGGGGGCTATTATACAGGAGTAGTAGTTTTAGGTCAATGTCCTTTGAATCACTTATGGAGGCAGGAGTCTATGCATCTCCTGTCATCTTGTAAATATGGGCCAGACTCTTTCTACTTGCAGAAGCTATGCTGTATAGTATAGTAAAATTTAAGCACATGGCTTTTGAGTCAGAAATCTACTTCAGCTTCAACCGCAATAATACACGAGCTCACAATAGATACAAACTTAATGTAAACCGCTCCAAACTTGATTGCAAAAAAATCGACTTTAACAACAGAGTGGTCAATGCCTAGAACACTTTATCTGACTCAGTAGTTTCTTCCCCAAACCACAAAAACTTCAACCTCAGATTATCTACCATCGACCTCACCCCATTCCTAAGAGGTTGGTAAGGGGCGTGCATAAGTGCACAACCGTGCCTACCGTTCCTTTCCTAATGTACCCATATATTCATACCTCTTTTACTCTTATTCATGCTTGTACTATTACATATATAGTCAATCATGTTTTACTGTTTATACTTTGCTTATAATCATATATGCTTGACAAATAAATAAATACATATACAAAATAAATCAATTGGGAGCCACTGCAGTGACTGGAGAATCAATGTTACATTATAGTACTGATTCTCATTCACAATCATCCTGGCTACCTCAGTTTCCACCAATTATATTTTCTGGATTGTCCTCAAAGGAAGCTCCTTATACACTGTAAAACAAGCATGTCATGACAGCATAGTTCATTGTCCCCAAACTGGACTACAAGTAGACCTCTAGAACCATCAGAGGTATCAAGACACCTGTGGTGGCCAGGATTGGGAATAATGTGCAGTTTGATTAGAAAGCTTCCCAGGCATTTTGATCCCTGAAGTATGAATTGATGCAAGTTGTGTATCAATGTTTTACAAGTAATATATTATTTAGGAATCAACTGTAAATATAACCTTGATTTTATAAGAATTTGAAATCACAGAGTGGCAAATAGTCGACAAAACTAAATTCTAAAGTGGCAATTTTGTCATTTAACAATTCATTGATATCCTTAATCTATTTTAGAGTTTATATGAGTACATAGCTAGGGATGAAGGACAGATCACATGTGCCTGATCTCTATGTTTCATTAGAAAAAAGAATTTATAATCCCTTTCATTTGTTCTGTTGATATGGTTAATGCAGATGCAGGAGTAGGGAAAAGAGGATTGCCCCTCTTATTTCATACTTTCACTGGTTTTATTTTGAAAGAAGAACCCATTATATATATATATTTACCGTAGCTGTATACATAATAGGTTTTATGCACAAAAATATGTTTTCAGTTAGTGGCAACAATTTTTCTCAAATGACTAGAGCCCTCGAAACATGTATGTCGGAGTTTTCTTCTTGTTAGCAAAATGCCTGGAGTGCCTCTGATCTCGTAGAATAGTTAAACAATCGGGATTCAGTTCAGGTGGAAAATATGGAACTTAGACTGATTTGCTTTGAACCATTACATAAAATTGGAGCACGATCAGTTTTTGGAACAAAAATTTCTGGAATTTGGATTATTTCAGGACACATTGGAAATGTGTTATGTGACCAGCTAGATCTGCATTAAAAAACAGACATTTTTTAATGGCAATCTGCATATGGTAAAACTACCAAGACTTGTCATTTTCAGTTCAATGAAAAGTCTTGTGACTAATGTCTCGACTATGATCGCAATTTGTCACATCCTTGAAAATGTTTTGAAATCCGACTTGAGGTAGGATGTGTTGAGCTGTGATCACAGATTGCCATGCGTAGCAATTTCATTTGTAGCGGCTTCACTGCCTCACCACTGTGTCAAAAAAACAATTGCATGAAATTGCTTCCCCTCCAACCTACAATCTTTGGCCTTTTGAGTTGAATTTGTTGCTTAATATAATTTGATTTTTCATTTCTTCCTATTTTCTTTCAGAAACAATTTGTTAAAATTCTGAATGCAAAATCCATTAAGGTGTGTCTTAAAATGCACTCTACTCTTGTTATGGTTCATTATTAGATTGATAATATATGCATTGCAAAGATGTGATGAAGATAAAATATGGGTGCAGATTCTTTATATTAGTTCCTTTTGTCTTTCAAAGTTGGCTCAACTTCTTCACAAGCCCAATATTTTATTTAACTAACATGGTTCATCTTAAACTTACTGCTAATTGTTGTTCTTCTAATACAGGTGGTCCTTGTCTTATGATGGCACCGAAAAAAGTGACTTACCACCAGTCCTTGCACTTATGACTACAGTGACCCTGTAGTCACATGATCAGAATTTGGGTGCTTGGCAACCGGCATGTACTTACTATAGTTGCAGTGTTCCAGGTTCACATGTTCACCATTTATGACCTTCTCAGGGGTCTCCCAACAAGTAAGTAAATGGGGGAAGCCAGCTTTGCTTAACTACTGCATAATTTGCTTAACAACCATAGTGATTCACTTAACGATCATGGCAAAAAAAAGATCATAAAATTGGGTGCAATGTAATTAATGACTGCATTGCTTAGTACAGATATTCTGGTCCCAATTGTAGTTGTAAGTCAAAGATTATCTGTATGACTTATTAAAGTTTGTTGAAAAATCAAAACCAGAAGCACACACAGATGACTGATTCAGCTGGATTCAATAACTTCTTTATAAACATAATAACAGATGAATCTACAATACCATTAGCAGATTATTTCTTCAAGTAAACACAAGCAGGAGTTAGCTTCATTTCAGCAGAGTTAACAGTGGAAGAGTAGAGAGTGGACAGAGTGCAGAGTGGAGACTGGAGCCACACCCAGCCTTAAGCTTAAGTTTCAATTTCGATTCTCTGCACAGACTCAGAAGTCATTAGCTCCCATTGGCTGACTTAGTTGCTATGCCTATTCATTGGCTAACCTTGTTACCACTGGCTCTCCCAGTCATGAATATTCTAACATGACTTGTGACTATGAGTATTGATTACTTACATATTATGTCCTTTTCTATCGCTATCTCTCTCACACATACACACAAACCTGGAAAGGTTGATTTATACGTAGTTAGCAATAGCAATAGCAATAGCACTTTTCTTATATACCGCTTCATAGTGCTTTACAGCCCTCTCTAAGCGGTTTACAGAGTTCAGCATATTGCCCCCAACAATCTGGGTCCTCATTTTACCGACCTCGGAAGGATGGAAGGCTGAGTCAACCTTGAGCCTAGTGAGATTTGAACAGCTGAACTGTTGAACTAGCAGTCAGCCTGCAATGGCTGCATTTAACCACTGCACCACTTCAGCTCTTCCACAGAGTCTTCCATTTCAACTGCAAAGCTGTACTGTAGTTCAATAATTTCTTCATATGAAAAGGATGTCGTATGTCCTAAAGAATGCTGAGAGGAAAATTGCTTAATATACTGTAGATCACTAGTTCCTGAACAATATATTAAAGGAGTTGCAAAGGAAGCTCATACTCATACCCAATCTACTTCAGGTCTCTGAGTGTTCTCTATATTTCTCGTACATTCTTGTTAACATTTGAACACTCCTGGGCTCTTATACATGTTGCCCTCAATTACTCTAGCAAGGAACAACTTTTTCTAAGCTCTGTTACCGTTTCTTTCTACCTGCTGGAGTAGCAGAAGAAGAAAGGTGTTGCTAGATAGGTAAACAGGAGCCCTGCAATGTTGTTACTTATTGAAAAGCAAAAATCTATCAGGAATTTCTTCATCTCAAAAACCATTTGAGGAAACAATTCAAAAAATTCCCTTCCCCCTGCACAAGACCACAAAAGCCAAAGTATCACAGGAAGAGAGAAGGAGGGAGTAGGACTGAATATGTTTAAAATGTGGTTTGGATGCAACGTGATGTAGAAGACAGACTGTCTAAGGGGAGGTCCAGATTCAAATCCAGATTCAGCCACAACGAATAGTAGGTGACTTTGGATGAGTAGCCATCAATCAGCTCAGCCTACTTCACAGGGTAATTATGAAGATAAAAAGAATACCCTGTCTTTTCTGAATGCAAGCAGGTAAACAAGTGAATGGACATTTGAGACTTGTTCCCAACATACTGTTCCTAACAGCAGTTAAATCACGACTTGGATCTTTCTTTTCATCCATAGCAGGGGTGGATTCCTCCCAGTTCGTACCGGATTGCCCGAACCGGTAGCGACCCGCTGGTGACGTCACTGTCGGTGCCGGTCCGTGCGCACCGCCATCTTTTTTGGGATGTTGTGCACATTTTCCCCCTTCCGCGGCTTGAAAAAGGGCCCTCCCACCCACCCGCTGGTGAATTCTGACCTTTATTTCTTCGCCCAAAGCACAGCTGATGAGCTCCTCAGCTGTGTTTCAGGATCATTCCTGCTTCTGAGCATGCGCGGAAGCCAAATCGCATGAGGGGACACGTGCGCGCGGGCAAAATGTCGCGATGCAAACCGGTGGTGAAGGTAAGTGGAACCCACCCCTGATCCATAGGGAATAAAGCATGAGGTATGCCAAGCTATGTTTAATGTTCCAATACACAGAAAATCTTAGTGATTAAGAGAATAAGAGAAAAGTGTGGCTTCTTGTATTTACTGTACAGTATAATGGGGATGGAAGAAGGACTATTTTACTGTAAACAATCTCAAAGCCCTTTTGATGAACAATCTGAATATTTAGGTTCCAATAACCAATCAAAATATTTATTCGTAAATGTTTTATTTGGTCCTTCCTCAAAGCTGTTTAAGATGGTTCCTCTCCCTTCTCCCCTATTTCATGCTATAACAGTAACCCTGATATAGGCTTGTAAATAATGTTAGCATCAAGATTACCTACTGACGTTTATGACAGAATGGAGAATTGACTGTTGAGTCTCCCTGGCCCCAACTTTGCTCATGACTCCTCAGTGGTTCTTATAAATAGATACAATAATCATGAACATTAACCTTTATAACAGAGGTCTTCAAACTAGCTTGTGGACTTCAACTTCCAGAATTCTCCGGCCAGCTATGCTGGCTGGAGAATTCTGGGAGTTGAAGTCCACTAGTATTAAAGTTGCCAAGTTTGGGGACCTCTGCTTTATAAGATTAGCTAATATCAAGCTATTTTTCCAATTTCATATCTATGGAAGGGTAAATCATATGTTAGAAAAGTCCAGCATGTGACAAACATAGAAAGAGAAATGAATATTTTTTGCAACACTCACAGTATTAATATTTGGTAATATTTCAACTTTGTAAACGCTGTCATGGTTTAATTTTTAGAGATGTTTCTGTAGCATATGATGCTTTGTATGTGAAATATTCAAATACTTCCTCTGTTATGATGGGTTCTGAAAGTCCATATGAAGAACAGCATATTGGATTTCAACACAGAACAATATTTCACCAGAGTTCAGAGAGAGTGAAAGAGGGGGAACTAGCAATTTTAACAGAAATAAATAACTCAACAGAATAACGGAATAACAGATTAACAGAGTTGGAAGGGACTTTGAAGGTCTTCTAGTCCAACCCCCTGCTTAGGCAGAAATCCCTATACCATTTCAGACAAATGGTTGTTCATTCTTTTCTTAAAAACTTCCAGTGTTGGAGCACCCTGGACTTCTGGAGGCAAGTTGTTCCACTGATTAATTATTCTGTCATGAAATTTCTCCTTAATTCTAGGTTGGTTCTCTCCTTGATTATTTTCCATCTATTGCTTCTTCTCTTGCCTTCAGATGCTTTGGAGGATAGGTTGACTCCCTCCTCTTTGTGGTAGTGCCTTAGATATTGAAATACTGCTATCATGTCACCCCTAGTCTTTTTCATTAAACCATATACTGTATGCTCAATTCCTGCAACCATTCTTTATATGTTTTAGCCTCCAGTCTCCTAATCATCTTTGTTGCTCTTCTTTGCATACTTTCTAGAGTCCCAACATCTTTTTTATACTGTGGCAACGAGAACTGGGTGTAGTATAACTCATTAACTTTGAATTACACTGTCACAAGATCTTCCCTTTTCTTTGGAACTATAGTGACCACTTCACATTTGTTCACAAAATATTTCTCAGCATATGGTCACCTGTCTGAAACTATTTGGAATAGATAGCATACAAAAGGGTGCCAACTTTACTGTTCCGGGCACAACTGGTCATGAGTTGAAATCAACCAAACATGTTGAATTTCAGTACCATACATTTTGGGTCTGAAAGCATAGTAAGATACATATTTGTTCATCTTGCCCAGGGTTATCTACTCTGATTGGCAGCACAAAGAATTTCTATGGATCTCTTAGGCAAAGATCTTCACATCAACTGACCCTTTTATCTGGAGGTTTCTGGGATTGATTGTGAGACTGATTTCATGCAAAACATGCTTGCTATTTCCAATGTATGTTCTCTCCCAATGGGTTATGTCAATCAGACATTAGCAGCTGGTAGCAATTGGCCTAAACAAAGTACTAATAAGGGCATTAGAAGGGACAGATGTCACAGCTAATAATCTTCCCCACAAACAGAGAGCTTATATTCTCCTGTGCTATCTTGTAATTCACTGATTAATCCCTAGTGTGTGGATTTGTAATAGTGCCTCATTCTCTCTTAAATCAAAGAATTCAGTCCTTCCATAGGCTGACATGAAGGGCCACTCACTACCCAATCACCATTTGCAAAATATAACCATGTCACATTCCTATTGAATGACATTTCCACTCCTACATTGCCCCCTGAAATCATAAAAGCTTTAAGAGTGCCTTAGGTCTTGTTACTTCTCTCCTTTTGACCTAACTTGGATAAATTCAAATATCCAGAGCAATTTTCTCAACCTCAGCAACCTTAAAATGTGTGGACTTCAGTGCTCAGAATTCTCTAGCCAGCCTGCGTCTGGAGGACCACCAAGTCTATACAGAGCTGCAGTGGTTAGAATGCAGCATGCAAGCTAACTCTACCCAGTTCAATCCTGACCAGCTCAAGGTTGACTCAGGCTTCCATCCTTCCACGGTCAGTAAAATGAAGATCCAGATTGTTGGGGGCAATATGCTAACTACTTAGAGAGTGCTGTGAAAGCACAATGAAGTGGTATATAAGTCTAAGTGCTATTGTTATAACATCTTTCAAGAAAAGGACATCAAAATCTAAACTCTGAGCACTGTAATAGCATAAAGGATCCCTCCTTCTAGATCAGGGCTCTCAAGCTCACAGCCCATGGGCTGGATGCATCACGTGCTGGCCATGCCCACGCCCGGTTTAGCGGAGGGGGAAAAAGTCACGATATGTCACTCGATGATGCCGTGACTCTGCGAGTTTGACACCCCTGTTCTAGATATTTGCATTTTCAAATATCACAGTTGTTGAGGAAGCCATTTGAGGCTGAAAGTAGATCATACAATCTCCCAAATAGTGGTGGACCAAGTTGACAGTTATTTTGTTGTGGTAGACTTTGTTCTTTAAATGTTCATCCTGTTAATGCTGATATCTTGCAAGCCACTTGAAGTTTTCAGAAGTGAAACAGCCCATACAGAGAACCAGAGTGATGGATAAATGATTTTTTTCCAGCCTTCTTTTTCCTTCTCCCATATCCTTTTAAATAACTTTATTTTGTGAACTGCCCAGAAAATGTGAATTAAGGGAGAGTGAGCCAAGAGATAAACAAATAAAATATGAACTCACTATATTGTCACTGATTTTGTCACTTTTTACCCTAACAATCCCAATTCTCCTTTGACAGTTCTGACAATACTGGACACACTTTCAGTTTCTCGGCTTAGACAATCAAAAGTAACTATGTGACTCTGTTTGGAGCTACTAGTGATTCTTAATGCTTTACTCAACTGTACACACACAGGGGTTTATTATTCAGAGTTCATCTGAGCCTTTGAAGTGAAGTAACTGTGCAGGATGTACACAACTCCCTAAAAGTTTATTGGCATCTAACTAATAAATCTTCTATTTTATTTAAATGCAGAAAGGAGAAGAAGAGGTTTAGTAGAAGACTAAGTAGTAGAAAAGCAGAGCCTTTTCCCCCAATCAGAATACTGTATGTGACAATCACTACAGTTATCGCTAGAAATGGATGAAGGCAAAGCACGGGAAATTCTATGAGCTGCAGTTATTTCGCCCCAGTTTTCCATTACACAGGCAACCCCAGAGCATCACTTGTTAGTATTTAGAAAGAAAAAAAATGTAGGGAGAGGAATCAAGGGAGCTACAGGAGAACCTTTATTGTTGAAATGTACTGACATTATCTTGCTTATGGGGGTTGGGAGTGCATATTGTTTATACAATCTATTTATCAGTGTAAGAATGTATCTCGCAATATAGCAATATCTTCATGGTAATAGCATACAGGGATAAAAAAACGATTCATGAATAGAAAGTTCCTGCCTCTAGCATGTACATCGGAGACACTGAAGGATAATTTACCTATCATTAAGATATGGATTTTTAAAATCTGGTCTAGTTTTTATTCCAGCAGAAATCATATTAAGCTCTCTAGTTGTTTTATCTGGCTTTTATTGGGCAGACTGTATATATATATAATTCACAAACAGAATAAAAATATAAGAAGCAATGCATACTTACACATACTGAGAGATATACAGATATGCATTTGTTTTTTATTATATTCTGACTGTGTTCTTGAATGGAATGGAAGACCTTTCATCTTGTTTCTTTTTTCTTTTTTCCAAAACAGATTACATTTCTTAGACTAGTCTATTTAAGTTGAGTCGTTTGATATGGAAGAATACATTGGGGGGGGGGCAGAGAGGGGGAGCCAGAACAATGAAAACTGAAATAGCACATAACAATATAATCACAGATCAAATTCAGGGTGTCTCATGGAATAGTAGCACATTTGTCATCTGGAAATGATGCCACATAGCAATAGCAGAAGCACTTAGACTTATATGCCGCTTCATAGTGCTTTACAGCCCTCTCTAAGCGGTTGACAGAGTGAGCATATTGCCCCTAACAATCTGGGTCCTTGTTTTACCATCCTCAGAAGGATGAACGGCTGAGTCAACTTTGAGCTATTCAGAATCAAACTCCTGGAGTGAACAGTGAGTTAGCCTGCAGTACTGCATTCTACAGCATTCCAACCACTGTGCCACCATGGCTCTTATAGTCTTATATAGGCAATCCTTGAACTTTCCTGCCCGTTAACTGTAGTTGGGTTGAAGATCAGGCGAACAGCAGGCCTTCCTGAAACTGGAACCTGGGAAAAAGTGGTAAGAACCAGGATTGTTTATACAGTAAGATCTGTTCTGCCCAACTCATGAGGGCAGTGGACTGGCAAGACAGACAAGCAGGTGGCATTCTCCCTGTCTTCTGTAAACAAAAGGAATGTAGTTCATAAAATCATCTGCCACAATGTCCTACCTGTCAATGAATACTTCAGCTTCAACCGCAACAATACACGAGCACACAATAGATTCAAACTCAATGTTAACCGCTCGAAACTCAACTGCAGAAAATACGACTTCAGCAACAGAGTGATCAATGCCTGGAATGCACTATCTGACTCTGTGGTTTCTTCCCCAAACCTCAAAAACTTTAACCTTAGACTGTCTACAGTCGACCTCACCCCGTCCCTAAGAGATCTGTAAGGGGTGTGCATAAGCGCACCATTGTGCCTACCGTCCCTGTCCTACTGTCCTATTGTCCAAATTTACCTGTACCTACTTTGCTTTTCTTTATGTTTATACCAATACCTGCTATCTTGTACATGTTTTGATAAATAAATAAATAAATAAATAAATAAATAAATAAATAAATAAATAAATAAATAAATAAAATATCTCTTGAGAAGGAATAAAGTACACCTTAAATCTGTAGATTTCACTTTAGTTCACCCTTGCTTTTATAAACCAGGACAACTACGGGACCAGAGTTACAGAGTGGATTTTAATGCACATATTAATGGATTCATGCATAGTCTTTGTGTGGTTTAATACAACGTATTAGTTTTTGGAGCACTGAGACATCATATGAGCTTAGAATGGGGATTTCGATATGGAATAGAGGTGAGTAAAATCCAAAGGCCCCAAGCCCAGCTTATCTCAGGGCCTGATGAATTGATTATTTTCCCCATGTAGCAGGAATAAAGCAGGTAAGCAGAGCTAGAGTATTGTCCTTCCATCTCACAGGATACCAGACAAATGGTGGAATCTGGTTATTCAGCGGAATAACTTAATTTGAAATCCTATCCAGCACCACACCCCTTGCAAAGCTATCACCAATAAAGCCATGGACAACATTTAGCTCGACTGGTATCTTTTATTTGAAACTAACTTTTTCACTCTCCCTAACTCCTCACCACATTTGGTATTGTCAGAGAAAATTGGTTCCCCCTCCCCCACAAAAAACAATAATAAATTTATAAAATTTATAAATTTATAAAAAAATAAAAAAATAAATAAACACAATGCAAAAGTCCATCCACTGCATAAGAGCAACAGCTGCTGTATCAACTAACTATGCATTTCAAATACCAAATATTGAAAAATATTTATTGGATAGCTGCACTAAAGTCAAAATGTAAAGCCAGGCAAACTTCAGTGGTCTCATTCACTGAAGCAGTTCCGCAGAAGGCTGCCTTTAAGTCTTAGATTGGAGCTGACATTTTGCTTTGACTACTTAACTGGTCCTTCAAAAGGGTTTTGTTCATGTTCAAGGAATAGAATCATACAGTCATCAAACGTAAGTATTGGAATGACCTTAGAGACCACATATTTCAGATTACAGATTAGATTACAGATTATTAGAGTTGGAAGGGAACTTGTAGGTCATCTAGTCCAACCCCCCGCTCAAGCAGGAGTCTCTACACCAGCGGTTCCCAACCTGGGGGTCGGGACCCCTTTGGGGGTCGAACGACCATTTCCCAGGGGTCACCCCGGCATCCTCAGCTCCCACCCACTGCCACAAGCCTGGCCATATCGCGCCCCACAACCCGCGCCCCCACTGCCCTCCACCCCGCTGCCGCCATTAGGGTTATTTTACCATCTGTGCATGCACAGCACGCTTTGCGCATGCACAGAGGGTAAAAGAACCCAAATGGCGGCGGCAGGATGGGTCACGGTGGGGACGCAGGGGCGGGGCATGGGTAGTGGCATTAGGAAGGTTGGGAACCACTGCTCTACACCATTTCGGACAAATGGCAGTCCAATCTCCCTTTGAAAGTCTCAAGTGTTGGAGCTCTCACAACCTCCGCAGGCAAGCTGTTCCACTGGTTGATAGCTCTCACCGTCAGAAAGTTTCTCCTTATTTCCAGGTTGAATCTCTCCTTGGTCAGCTTCCATCCATTATTCCTTGTCTGGCCTTCTGGTGCCTTGGAAAACAGCCTGACCCCCTCCTCTCTGTGGCAGCCCCTCAAATATTGGAACACAGGTATCATGTCTCCCCTGGTCCTTCTCTTCGCTAGACCGGCCATGCCCAGTTCCTGCAACCGCTCTTCGTATGTTATAGTTTCCAGTCCCCTAATCATCCTGGTTGCTCTCCTCTGCACTTTCTCTAGAGTTTCAATGTCTTTTTTGTAGTGTGGTGACCAAACTAGACCATCTAGTTTAGTGGGTTTTGGCTTTGGTAGCTTGGAGATGTGTGGACTTCCAGTCCCAGAATTCCTCAGCTAGCGTGCTGGCTGGGGAATTCTGGAAGTTAAAGCCTAGACATCTTCAAGTTGCCAAAGTTGAGGAACATTCATCTAATTCAATCCCATCCAGTTTTCCATGTTCACAAGCCACTTGCTTTGATGTGAAGCAGCCAGTTGATGTGGATCTACCCTGGCTCATCTTTTGTGAAGGAGGGTGTAATATCTTTGATATTTCACCTAGAATGCCGATCTGGATATCCCAAATGTATGAGTACAAAACAAAAAGTCATAACTCACTCTGGGCAGGTCTGGGGCCTTTTCCAGCTTGATTCAATTAGGAGCATCTTTGCGGAAATGCACCAAAGCGCAGCAGCATTTCTCTCCCAAGAGTTCTAAATCAACTTAGTCTGCTCTATATGGATCTTGGAACATTGTGCCAAGAATTTGTATTGATTATTTTACATTCTTTTAAAATATTATTCATTTTAAGCCTTTGGGGATGATGGGATCAGACTGTCAACAGGGAGGGGATTACTGGGTTTCAACTTGTGATCTAATGTTACTTCCCAGTCTGTTACAGTTAATCACTGAAACTACTTGTTATAAAGTTGCATATCTTTTGCAACCACTGAACACAACTATCATTGGATTATGCAAAGAGAATCCATTGATCTATTTTTGTAAATACATGGTTCACATACACAATGGGTTTATTCATTTTGTTTGTTGTAAAATTAATGATTTTAATCTGTATATAAAAAAACAGTTTTTCAGTTTAATTGCCATGTCAACCCTACTAGACTCAACTCTCTGTCCACATTTCCTTCAAAACAGTTTTCTCTCCCTTTCTCTTTTACACACACACACACACACACACACACACACACACACACACACACACACACACACACACATCACCCAAATATATTTTTCATGTCATTGATAATGAATTCAAAGGATGCAATATTTTGCATACTCGCCTGCACACATTTTATTACTCTCACTTTCATTCTACAAGGCTGAAGTGAATCACAATAAATATACAGTATGTCTTGTACTTGTTAGTTTGATTTGCTATTTTCTTCCAATGGATTTTTATGCTCATAACTTATAGAACTGCAAAAAAGCCCCAACACTTAAATAAACAACCTTTGCCAATAGTTTCTCAGGTTAATAACAACTTTAAAGTCTTATAATAGAAATAGTAATGATGAATGCTACATCAAAGTCTCCAAATTCTATATTGCAAAACTTTTTTCAAGAAAAAAGTTACTCACATAAGGCTTTTGTCTAATCAAAATTTTGATTTACATTAGTCTATCTGCGACATATAATTCAGAGCAGTACTTGTAATGATGATCTGCCTTTTTGTCACCCTCTGTTGATGTACGTGCTCTCTAACTGTAAGATTTCTCTCCAAGGGATTGACATGTTTGATGCATAGTTGGGCTCATTGAACTGCTTTCCATCAATGTGAAGAGTTCCATTTAATCCAAGAATGTAAGAATAGCAGGAGTGTTACCTTACAAGTTCATTCTGGTTGATCTGAACTAGTTTCTAAAAGGTCTGTGTAATAAAATTTAACAGATAGGGTGGGGAAAATGTATTGGGAAAGACAGACCTCAATGTACCTTGATTTCAAAACAGCAAGATTTCTGATTTCCAATTCTACTGTACTGTAGAAGTACAGTAAGATAACAGTTTCCCATCTTATTCAGGGATGTGGATCCATCTGGTATATAAACTGGAACTGGAAGGGTATCTGCCTCATCTCATCTCTCTGCCTTGTGGAGCAGCTGCATGTCAACATCAGAACACTAAATACAAGCTGAATAGACAAGACCTTACAGACGACCCTCACTCTGTCAAAGACCTTGGAATACTCATATCAAATGACCTAAGTGCCAAAGCCCACTGCAACAACATCGCCAAAAAGGCTTCAAGAACTGTTAACCTAATCTTACATAGCTTCTTCTCCGGTAATATCACACTACTAACCAGAGCATACAAAACATTCGCCAGACCAATCCTTGAATACAGCTCATCTGTCTGGAACCCACACCGCATATCAGACATAAATACATTAGAAAGTGTCCAGAGATACTTTACAAGAAGAGTCCTCCACTCATCTACTCGCAACAGAATACCTTACGCAACCAGACTTGAAATCCTGGGCTTAGAAAGCTTAGAACTACGTCGCCTTCGGCATGACCTAAGCATAGCTCATAAAATTATCCGCTACAACGTCCTTCCTGTCAATGACTACTTCAGCTTCAACCACAACAATACACGAGCACATAATAGATACAAACTCAAAGTGAACCGCTCCAAACTTGACTGTAGAAAATATGACTTTAGCAACAGAGTGGTAAATGCCTGGAACTCACTACCTGACTCTGTGGTTTCGTCACCAAACCCCCAAAATTTTACCCTTAGACTGTCCACTGTTGACCTCACCCGATTCCTAAGAGGTCAGTAAGGGGCATGCATAAGTGCACCACTGTGCCTACCATCCCTGTCCTAATGTTCCCTCAATCTTATGTATATAAACAATGTTACATCTATGTATATTACCAACACGTACTTGACTAAATAAATAAATAAATAAATAAATAAATAAATAAATAAATAAATAAATAAATAAATAAATAAATAAATAAATAAATAAATAAATAAATAAATATATAAATAAATAAATAAATAAATAAATAAATAAATAAATAAATAAATAAAACATTTGTCTGTTGAACTTCTTGTAGAGGAGGCAATTAAAATTGTATATGCAACTGTAGAGAAAGAGAAGGGAGAGTTCAGGACCATGGCAACTTTGCAGAAAATAAAAGCCATGATTAGGGCTAAAGTCTGGGAGCTAAAACATCCAATCGTGGAGGAAAAAAAACTTCAAGAATGGAGGAAGGGACATCTTTACCTTGCAATTCTACAAGTGCTCTCTTGGAAGCAAATCCCATAGCAATTTGGGGAGTGGGGTTCCTGGGGAAATCTGCATAGATCAAGATTATTATCAGAATTGAGGTTTTGCCTAATTAGGTAACACTCTAGAGAACAATCCCACTGAATGTGGTCAAAGCCCATCATAATCCATTAGATAATTTTGTTTCTCACAATGGTTAACAAGAAATCTCTGAGGAGCCATTTAAGCACAAGAGATGAAGTCATAACTCCTCTCTCCATATTATTTTTTGCAACTGATATATGGAGGCATGTGGTGTTAAGATATAAACACTGAATCTCAATCAATAACACTTGACAGGCTTGTCCTCCATATATTTATTCAGTTTATTTTTAAAAACCATTTAAGTTAGTGGCCAATACCTTATCTATGATGATGAATTCGCATGATCCGTTGTGTGTTGTGTGAAACATCAGATATGATTAACTTGAGTCAGATCTTGTCATACTTCTAGTTATATCACTGAAACTTGACCTTTAAAGCCCTACATGGCTCAGGGCCAGGTTACCTTTGGGACCGCATCCTACCACATACCTCCTACGACCGGTTAGGTCCCACAGAGATGGTCTCCTCCAGGTCCCATCAGCCAAACAATGTCGGTTGGTGGGACCTCAGGGGAGAGCCTTCTCTGTGGGAGCCCCATCTCTCTGGAACCAACTCCCACCAGACATCCGGACTATCTCCACCCTACTGGCCTTCCGCAAAGCCGTAAAGACATGGCTCTTCCAGCAGGCGGGGTGAAGAAGATCGATTTCCCCCATGGATGAATGGTTTTGTTTTAACTTCTGTAATGTTTTAAATTGTTTTTTATTATATTTGTACTGTTCTTATCCTTGCTGTATGCCGCCCTGAGTCCTATGGGATTGGGCGGCCTATAAGAACTTTAAATTAAATTAAATTAAACTTATCTGAAAAGAAAGTGTGGATTCTTCTCTTCAATTGCCACTCCAATGTCTAAACTTCTTGTGGGGAAAACAGGAGCTAGGAGTATTAGGCTTGTTTTCTGAGGCTTGAGAATTCATCAAAATCCATACAAAGCAGGATAAAAATCTAAGAAGAAAAGCATGCATTGGCTGATTATGTAACAGACACCTAAATATAAGCACTGATGCAACTTAAGAACTAAAACTTACTGATTGTACAGGAAATAAAACATGAATACAGAAATAATGTAATTAAAACAGGAACAGCATGCTGGCAAGTAAAAGCATTACATGGTCAATTTTTCAAAACATCGAAAGAACAGTAGATAAAGATAAACCCCACAATGGCTTACAAATGGAACATTTAAAAAAGAAAACAGAAGAGGAAGCTATTTGAACTAATGCAATCAAAGCCAGAACTGAACAACCATCAAACGATTTAAACTGCAGATTATGCAAAGTAGCAAAAGAAGCAGTAGAATTTATACCTAGCTTGTGAAAAAATGACTTTTTAAATTTGTCAATTAAAAAAGGTGACACTGCTGGGATCCACACTTATAGTACACTGATACATTATGAGATCTTAAGTTCTTGGGAAGAATTTGATGGGTATGAAGGCCAACACAGGTAAAGAATGGTAGCTGTGATTTCATATTGTCATGTATATATAATAATAATAATCTTATTTAGGACTGTTACAATTTTTCAGATAATATAGTACTATATATCAGGGGTGGGTTCCTAATTTTTTTACTACCACTCCGTGGGTGTGGCTTATTTTGTGGGTGTGGCTTGCCAGCCATGTGACCAGGTAGGCGTGGCTTCTCGGACTGCTGAAGGGAGGGGAACTGAGATAGGTCCTGCCGCCCATTCCCCTTCCCCTCAGCAGCTCGAGAAGCCTCGAACGTGCAAAAATGCCTAGGATCATCACTGCACATTCGTGGCTTCTCAGACTGCTGAAGGGAGGGGAATGGAGATAGCTCCTGCTGCCCATTCTTTCAGCGTCTCACGCGCTCTCTCAGCCATCCACCCCTGCTTGGACTCACTGTGGGGTAGGAAGGCAACGCATGAGCAGTGCCGGAAACTCAGCTTCTGGGCATGTGCAGAAGAAAATTTTTTTAAAAAATTAATTTTTTATTAAAAAATGGCGGTGCCCAGGCACCGGCAACCGACCGCACCGGTACTGTGATGTCACCAGCGGGCCGCTACCGGTACTATAGAGTGGACCGCACTGGTAGGAACCCACCACTGCTATATATGGTATAACATTGTCCATTTATAAAACTTGGAATGTCTGTTCTTCTGATAACTAATATATGTATCATATAATGGTATCATTATAGAGTTTCATTTCAAACTTCAGGGCATTTATTTCATTGCTACTATTTTCACCATGCAATAAAGCACATTCTATGAGAATTGCACATTATTTATTAATCATCATGCACACACCCCATCTCATGCACTAAGTGCTGAAAATTGCCATCTTTTAGCAAACCATATAAAAGGACTCCTTGTTTGAAATACTCAAAAGAAGTGTTTCCAGAAGATCATTGAAATGCTTTACCTGTGACAGCAACAGTTGAAACTCATTCCTTGGGCATTTCTGAACTCCATGTGAGATTTTTCTAGAAAATTAATCCTCATCCTCATCCTCATCCTCATCCTCATCCTCATCCTCATCATCAATTATCATCATCATCTGCCTTTATTTTGTGTAATTCAAGGCACTTAATACTCCTACCTCCTATTTCCCCCATATTAATCACCCTGTGATGTGAGTTTGGCTGAGAGAGAGAATGATTGACCCAAAGTCACTCAGCTGGATTGATTTTTTTCTTCTTCACTCTTTTGTGTCTTCAGCTTCTCAGTTGTGACTGTCTTTTAATGTAAAATTACATAAATTAAAATTATGCCGAAGGAAAATATAGAGTATAATACATATATTTAGCCAAGATTGTTTATCATACCTTTCAGTTTGATGGTATTAGTTTCAGAAGACCACAGGTGAAGGATACAGTATGTAGGAAATAAATCATACATGATGAAGCTACTTAAAAGTTTGGCAGATGTTGCTGTGATTAACAGAGGCTTGTTCTGGAATGTGGGCTTGGCACAAGGCTAAATGCACATGAATGAATCTGTCTGCATACTTAGACACTGCTGTGAAACTTACTTCTTTTTAAACAGGGAGGGGACATTTTCCCTCTTGTTGATAACACTGATATATTCATTCAGGCCTGCTTATGGAAACCTACCACATGAAAGACTTCACTCGTGATTGCTTCGGGGTTGGGATGATAAGTAGAATGAAACTTTGTTTCTGTGTTTAGACAGACAGTAAAAGGACATTTGTCAAATTTAATGACCAATAATTTCAGGTCACCATTTTCAAGATGATATATATTTTTTCTATTCCATTTTTTCTCCATAATGCATAAGGTGACCCAAATATTTAGGGTGTGCTTTGGGACAAGTCCTGGATGGTGAAACACTCAGCATGATCTGTTCAGACACCTGTTAGAGCATGTCACAAAACCTTTTTATAATTATCATGCGTTCTATTAGAGATGAACATCGTAAAAATTATCATGGGCCAGTAATGAAAACTTATGGTGAGAACATAGAGTTGATTTTTTTAAAAAAATTAGTATGTTGAAATATTATGGGACATCTGAATATGAAATGATAAAGTCTTGGCTTATAATATACTAGATTACGGTAGAAAAGAAAAGTGTGGATAGAGGACATGGCAATACCAGGGAATAGTAGAAGTCAAAGAATTGGAGAATATCACAAAATATCAAGATCTGAAAATCAAAGTCAAAAAATTATGACATACACAGGTAGTCATGGTCTCCGTAATTATTAGCTCACTGGATGCCATATTAAAAAGTTTTGGATGACACTTAGAAGAGCTGCACATTGACAACATTTCTGTCTGTCAATTTCAATCTACCTTTCTTGGATTGACACAAATACTATGCTGATACACATCTTAGGTTCTTGGGAAGAATTTGATGGGTATGAAGGCCAAGAACTGAAGAACTGGCAGCTATAATTTCACAGTATTGTGATAATAATAATAATAATAATAATAATAATAATAATAATAATAATAATAATAATAATAATAATAATAATAATAATAATAATAATAATAATAATAATAATAATAATAATAATAATAATAATAATAATAAAAAATAATAAAAATAATAAAAATAATAATAACAACAACAACAACAACAACAGCCTGTTTGTCCAATAGTTCAGATTTATGCAATGCAGGATATTTCTCAAATTATTTCACAGAATATACCTCTACAGTTCAAAATTATTTGTATGAGACATTACTTTTTGCAAAAATGGAATTATGAACAGGAGATGAAAAGAAAAAGTTATATTTCCTCCCTCCCTCCCTTCCTTTTTCCTTCCTTCTCATGTATATTATTTTGTGATTTACTGTTTGGATTTTTAAATACATATACATATACATATACATATACATATACATATACATATACATATACATATACATATACAATCATCTATCTATCTATCTATCTATCTATCTATCTATCTATCTATCTATCTATCTATCTATCTATCTATCTATCTATCTATCTATCATCTATCTATCTATCATCTTTTGCTTTTTTGCCTGTTTATTCTAAAGATTTTAGGCATCTATTCTTCCTACTTTTCCCCCTTCTGCCAAGATGAAGTAGTAAATAAAAGTAATGAAACGTCACCACAATTTATAGGAAAGAAAACTAGACAGAAAGTTCTCAGTTGATCCTGACTGAGTCAGGACTGTGGGTTCTGAGCTTGTGTTAATGGCCTGGATAGCTTCCTAAAGCTGTTTTTATGGTTTCCTCCTTCCTCTGAATTTCAGCTATGCTGAGCCTATTAAGCTGGCATCAAGTCAACGTGTTCCTTCGTGATCGTATACAAACTCTCTGAGTGCTGGAGAAGTCAGCATCTGTCCTCTTAGCTGACACTTCTACCTCCTTTTACTGATGTTAAAAGAAATTTCTACTGTCAGTCATATAACCAATTCACTTTGTTCATAACCAGTGACAGCCTTGTTGTTTTTCCTGTCTTGCCAGAGAACCAACTTCAGTGAATTAGCATCCTCAAAATTTAGATGCACTCATTAGTCTGAATAACTCTGAAAGCTGCTGTTCCAACATTATTATTATTATAGCTATCTGGTCCTAATTTTATATTTTTGAGTCTGTAGGGGTGTGTGTGTGTGTGTGTGTGTGTACATATAGTATGTGTGTATTTACAATATATATAATTTTTAGCCAACTCTTTTCAGTTAAAAGTGTATAATCTTAGGGAATTGTTTAAAATTGTAATTGTCATGATAATTCAGAAGTCTGCTTTACAACATTTGTTCCCATTTAATTTGTTTTATTGTTCATTCAGAATCATTGGCAAGACCTGCTATTTCAGCTTGAGGAATATGTGATTTCAATGTTATCAAATTTATTAATATTTTTCACCATTGAGCCCCCTTCCCTTATAGTGTATTACTGGCAGGGGACTGGAAGTGTGCAGAGTGAGACCAATATATACACAAATGCCATACTTACGTATGAATATTACTGTTTAGACTATGTAGCAGAGTGGCAAAAAGAATTGTGTACATTTATTTTTCCTTTTTGAGTATTACTCCTTTAATTGAAAAATAATTCTTACAGACCCCAACCACCACCACCCAAAATATTAAGGAGAAAATCTGATGCATGATACTTTTGCCTGCAGTGATTGTTTTCAAACAGAATAGAGCTGGAAGGGACCTTGGAGGTCTTCTAGTCCCACCCCCTGCTCAAATAGGAGACCCTATGCCATTTCAGATAGCTGGTTGTCAGTGTTTTCTTAAAAACCTCCATTGATGAAGCACCCACAACTTCTGAAAGCAAGCTGTTCCACTGGCTAATTGTTCTTACTGTTAGGAAGTTTCTCCTTAATACCAGGTTGCTTCTCTCCTTGATTAGTTTCCATCCATTGTTTCTTATCTTATCTGGTGCTTTGGAAAATAAGTTGACCCCGTCTTCTTTGTGACAGCCCCTCAAATACTGGAATACTGCTATCATGTCACCCCCCCCCCAAGTCCTTCTTTTCTCTAGACTGGCCATACCAAATTCCTGCAACCATCCTTCATATGTTTTTGTCTCCAGGTCTTTAATCATCTTAATTGCTCTTCTTTGCACTTTTTCTAAAGCCTCAACAATGTTTTTTGTAATGTGGTGACCAAAACTGGATGCAGTATTTCAGGTGTGGCCTTACTAAGGCTTTATAAAGTGGTACTAATACTTCACGTGATTTTGATTCTATGCCTCTGTTTATACAACCAAGGATTGTATTAGCTTTTTTGGCTTCTGCTGCACGCTTCTGACTCATGTTTAAGTGATCGTCCACTAGGACTCCAAGGTCCCTCTCACAGTTAGTGTCTTTGAGCCAGGTTTCACCTACTCTGTACTTGTGCCTTTGGTTTTTCCTGCCTAGGTGTAAAACCTTGTTTTTCTCCACATTAAATTTCTTGTTTGCTTGTTTGCTTGTTTGCTTGTTTGCTTGTTTGCTTGTTTGCTTGTTTGCTTGTTTGCTTGTTTGCTTGTTTGCTTGTTTGCTTGTTTGCTTGTTTATTTATTTATTTGTTTGTTTGTTTTTTGTTTGTTTGTTTATTTATTTATGAGATTTATATACCGCCTCACAGTGCAAGCACTCTCTAAGCGATTTACACCAGTAAGCAATGTATATTTATATTGCCCCCAACAATCTGGGTCCTCATTTTACCTACCTCGGAAGGATAGAAGGCTGAGTCAACCTTGAGCTGGTGAGATTTGAACCGCTGACCTGCGGATCACAGTCAGCTAAAGTGGCCTGCAGTACTACACTCTAACTGCTGCGCCACCTCGGCTCTCTATATTGTTGGATAGGGCCCATGTTCAAGTCTGTCAAGATCTTTTTGGATCCTGAGCTTGTCTTCTGGGTTGTTGGCTATTCCTGCCAGCTTAGGTTCATCTGCAAATTTGACGAGTTTCCCTTCTATTCCCTCATCTAAGTAATTTATAAAGATATTGAAAAAGTTTTACAAAGAATATATTTGAAGGAAATTTTACAAAGAAAAGTTTGCAAATCTGGTCTTCCACCTAGAGTTAATTCAGATTAACTCTGAATATATATCCCAACTACAGCCCAGTATGCATTAGAATAAAGCATCAGGGTCCCAATTCACAACAATAACAATATATAGAAAGGGTGTAAAACTTCAGAAATCTAGTTCATTTAATAGTCACCAAATAAAAGCAACTTCTATTGCTAGAAGAAACAGATCATATCATTCCAGCCTCTGAAACCTGAAGAAAGAACCATGTTTTAATGGGCTGCCTAAAAATCAGGAGGGAGGAACATTTGAATAATCAGAGGAATGCTATTTTATTTTACTATTTTATTTTATTTATTTTATGGCCCATTTTGTAAAATATTGTGGCTCACAATAGTAATAAAACCACAATGGTAATTTAAATTTAAAAAGCAAGAGATAGAGATAGAAATGAAAAGCAAGGACCTGATCCACTATTTTGGTCCAATGGATGGAAATCAAGGAGAGAACCGACCTAGAACTAAGAAGAACTTTTCCAACAGTTAGAGCAATTAATCAATGGAATATTTTGCTTCCAGAAGTCATGGATGTTCCAACACTGGAGGTTTTTAAGAAGAGATTGGACAACAGTTTGTCTGAATTGGTACAGGGTTTCCTGTTTTAGCAGACGGTTGGAGGTCTCTTCCAACTCTGTTTTACTGTTATTCCTGGGCTCCAATCTTATTATTCCAGGGCCTGGAGGAAAATTCAGCTCTTTATAGGTTACAGCACCAGCAATATGGGATATTTATTCATTGCCCTTGGAAGAGGGCAATGAATAAAAAGATTCCTTTCCTGATCCCTGAAATAGACAGTTCCTGAGCAAAGGCAATAGGTGCGAGGGAAACTGTAACTGTGCTCCTATATAAGGAACAAAAAAATGTGTTCCGAGACTTAGTGAGGGGAGCAAGTTAGGGAGAGTACCAAGATTGCAGAGTCTCATTGGTGCTGTGAGAATACTGCTTGTGGAAAAGAAGAAATGGAACATCAAGTAATTCTGAAGAAAGTTTCACTTTTATTTCATTTCTTGTTTTGCACAGCTGATTTTTGTGCAGCAGGAACAGTGCATCTGACCAGTGACAATCTGGGATTCCACTCGGGGATTTTTAGAATCACACCTAGCTGTGAACATTTAGATGCTACATAGCCGAGGTGGCCATTCTTTGCCTGGGGTTTGTATATTTATCCTTTGATGTGGATTTTTATATTTTTATGCCTGTTGCCTTTATATTTTTATGCTTGTTGCTTTTATAGCCATTGTTTTATTTGATCATTGTAAACCACCCAGTGTTGCTTTTTATGAATTGGGCAGCTATACAAATTTGAATGAATAAACATTCCTACATTTTTGGTAGAAGGTGATTTGATCCAAATAGAAAGCATTTTTAATGTTGCATCTTCCTGAAATTGGTGACCAATAATGATTAAGTCCAGAGGTTTTTTTTAAACCACCATATTTTGACAGAAGCTGAGCTAATCGTTATGAAATAACATGTTTATAAAGGTGACCCAGAGCTTCATTGTACTGAGTTTCATCAACCTGAGAGGCATACTTTTTATTTTATGACCAACAGAATTTTCAGAAAATAAATACCATCTGTTATATTATAAATGACTGCACGGCTATAAGGCCATAATATGTTTTGCCCCAGTGTGCATTACTTTACACTTGCTTGCACTAAATTGTATTTTCCAGCTCAGACCTGATCAGCATATATGTACAAGGATGGGAGAAGCAGAATTGTCCTAATATATTATTTTACTATAGATATGTTCAACATGAAGCAGTTTCTTGCTTCTGGGGATGATAGAAGCTCTAGTTTAAAACATCCAGAACAGATCTGGAAGCTTGTTGTAAAGCAAGAATTATTTTTTCCAGACCAAATAGTAAGGAGAATATATTTATTTTAATTTTAATTTAATTAAAAGTTCTTATAGGCCGCCCAATCCCGTAGGACTCAGGGCGGCGTACAACAAGGATAAGAACAGTAAAATAAAACATAACAATTTAAAACATAACATCATTTTAAAAAATCACTCATTCATGGGGGAATCTGATCTTCTTCACCCGCCTGCTGGAAGAGCCATGTTTTTACGGCTTTGTGGAAGGCCAGTAGAGTGGGGATAATCCGGATGTCTGGTGGGAGTTTGTTCCAGAGAGATGGGGCTCCCACAGAGAAGGCTCTCCCCCGTGGACCCGCCAACCAACATTGTTTGGCTGAAGGGACCTGGAGGAGGCAAATATTGCCAACATTTCACCTCTGTGGGTCACAATTTTGCTGCTAAGCACCAGAGATAGTGCATAGTCTTCTATTTTGTGTGTCTTAGTGTGCTAGGGCATGAAAAGACAAAACCAAACCAAACCCCCATTCTGCTTTCATGACTACTTTTTCTCCTTTGCTGTCTTTCTCATGGTTGGTTCTTGTATTAGACTGTAAAATCCTTGGAGCCGAAACCTGTACTATATTTAATAATGGAATCTGCAGTTAAATAATCAACTTAAGGTAAGTCCTTCTCATTCTCCTTCTTCCAACAGCTGTAGGGAAGTAAGTGGTATATATCTGTGGGAGCAGGAAAGGGTAACAGACTTGAAATAAATGAAAAATTGGACATGAATTGTACTGGGATTATGTGTGATAATGGGGAAAGAGGGTTTAAAGACTCTTTGAAAGTGTGATGTGGTTTTTAAAATGGTTCCTTGACTGAGGGCAAGTTTTAAACTAGAATTCATACTTTTGAGGAAGGTGTGTCAGCTTTGCTGACAAGAGTAAGAGAAACTGATGCATAAATACTTCTGATAGGTATGGTAGGGGGGAGGTGGGGACATTCCCAGGGGTAACTGAAAAACTTTAAATAGCACAATTGAAAACTAGGAGAAAAATTATTAACAGCAGGCTGAAAGGCAAAGTTTAAAACTTTAAAACTACAGTCTGGTGGCTTTTCAAGAACATTGTCTGTTAGAAGCACAGATAGTGTGTGTGTCACTGAACAAGGGAGGAAGGGAGGAAAGAAGGAAGGAAATATGGGGAGGAATAGAGATGAATGAATGAATTTAATTTAATTTAATTTAATTTAATAAATGTTCTTATAAGCCGCCCAATCCCGTAGGACTCAGGGCGGTATACAGCATAGATAAGAACAATCTCATAAAAACATCATAATTTAAAAAAACCAATACATTACTTTAAAAAAACCACTCATTCATGGGGGGAATCTGATCTTCTTTTTCACCCTGCCTGTCGGAAGAGCCATGTTTTTACGGCTTTGCGGAAGGCCAGTAGAGTGGGGATGGTCCGGATCTCTGGTGGGAGTTGGTTCCAGAGGGATGGGACTCCCACAGAGAAGGCTCTCCCCCGTGGCCCCACCAACCGACATTGTTTGGCCGATGGGACCTGGAGGAGGCCCACTCTGTGGGACCTAACTGGTCGTAGGGAGGTGTGTGGTAGGATGCGGTCCCGAAGGTAGCCTGGTCCTGAGCCATGTAGGGCTCAGGACCATGAAGTTAATGAATGAAGTTAATGAATGAAGTTAAACGAGGACATGTAATATTTTGTTATGATAAAAAAATCAAAGAATTAAATGATTTCTAAGTAAAATAAAATATGAGAGAAGTGAAATACAAGTTGGTAGTGAGGAAGGCCTAAATGTAAATGGTAGCCAATAACTCCTCTCTTTGGCACATATGTGTCAAAAACTAATGGCATGCTGGTTCTCTGTCTTTTGAAACCATGTTTTTCACCTGTACACTGAATCTAAAATTATAGAATGCAATTGCTCATCTAGTTTGTTAAACTGAGTTGTCTCTGATCTTCTGCAGAGTCCACTGCAGAATTCATTCTTTCCATGCCTGCTATTTACCTGGTGCTGTGATCTTTCATTAATTTGATCATTAAGAAGCTTACAAGTGATGTCACTCCTAAGCAGTCACATCATGGCTTCTGCCTGCTTTAGGCAGTCAGCAATGTTCACAAGTAGCGAAGTAAAGCAAATAAATATTAACACGATACAAAAATTTATGTGCCTCTAATCTAATGAATAATGCACATTTCTGGCACTTTCTGGAAATATTCACACTGGACTTAATAACCTACAAAGGCTTTGATCATATGAGCTATCTCACCAGCATGTCTAATCACAGTTGTGCATTAGATTTACAGATATTAACTGGGAAAATATATATACAAAAAATATACAAGAACATGGTATATTTATGCCTGGAAGTAGACCTATGCTTATACAAAGTGTGGTTAAGTTTATAACCTTAGCAATGGAACATTCATTCTTCATGGAACATAACAAGGTGCTTTATCACCCCAGCTCTCTAAAATCTTTCTGGGGGAAAAAGAAATTCAGTATCAGTTTCAGACTCACAATGGGATAGCAGCCCAAATAGTTTCAGAATGTTCAAAGCAGCAACCATTAGCACATAATTTAACTTAAAGGCTTCTTTTGATAAAAAAAAATTACTTCATACTTGGGAGGCTTTGAAGAGTAGAACCACCAGAAAGGGAATTTTCGCTATTTCCCCTTCAGCATTTGTTTTTATTTCACTATCTCTATAGTTTTAATAGTCCCATAGCACTCTAAAGTTGTACTGGGAGGGAATTCATTAAAAAAGGATTGGCAAAAAAAATGCTAATTTTCAGATTTGCCAAAGGAAGTGTCAACTGAATTAAAACATCTTCAGTCAGTGGATATCATTGAACATAATCTATCTGCACAAAAATACCTACTACTGATAGACCCTGAATTAGTGAAAAAATAAAGAAAGTCTCCTTCAAGTTAAACACAGCTGCTACCAGCAATACAATTAACAGAGGGATAGAATCAAGATCACGTGAAGTAATAATACCACTTTACAATGCCTTGGTAAGGCCACACTTGGAATACTGCATTCAGTTTTGGTTGCCACAATGCAAAAAGGATGTTGAGACTCTGGAAAGAGTGCAGAGAAGAGCAACAAAGATGATTAGGGGACTGGAGGCTAAAAGATATGAAGAACCGTTGAAGGAACTGGGTATGTCTAGTTTAGTGAAAATAAGGACTAGGGGAGACATGATAGCAGTGTTCCAATATCTCAGGGGTTGCCACAAAGAAGAGGGAGTCAAATTATTCTCCAAAGCACCTGAGAGTAGAACAAGAAGCAATGGGTGGAAACTAAACAAGGAGAGAAGCAACTTAGAACTAAGGAGAAATTTCCTGACAGTCAGAACAATTAATCAGTGGAACAGCTTGCCTCCAGAAGTTGTGAATGCTCCAACACTGGACGTTTTTAAGAAGATGTTGGATAACCATTTGTCTGAAGTAGTGTAGGGTTTCCTGCCTAAGCAGGGGTTGGACTAGAAGACCTCTAAGGTCCCTTCCAACTCTGTTATTATTATTATTATAATTCGATCTGGATTCAGATATTTTTATATCCTGTTTTAAACAAAACAAGATCCAACAAAATCCAATCTACCCCCTTTAAATTAACTTGAGATTAAATTGACAATCTGCCTTAATGTGGGTTTGTGTTGGCTCAAGTTAAGTCAGCAAATTGAAAAGGGAGTTGACAAAGTGGGGGATGACAGTTGATCAACATCATATTGTTAACCTTAACCTCATAGAGATACAAGGAATCTCACTGGCAGGCCTGAAGGCCCAATGCAAAAGATGACACTCATATTCTACTGCAGGTGGAATCTGTTCCAAAGGGTGATGTGAAACCTATGAATCATCTCGCCTCACCCTCTTCAAAGGAGATAAGGAGTGATAAGGGACGCCAAGATGTCTGATTAAAATAATAGAGCAAATTCCGAAAAGATGCTTAAAGTTTGAAATCTACAACTGCAACTTAAAATCTACCTCCAGACAGATGCCTTGAATTAATGATATATTATATACCATAAAAGAAGCTTAATCATACTGGTCTTTTGGAACAATGGTTATATTTGGCTTTGTATATATATTTCATAAGTATGAAATTAATTAAATGTTCAATAAATATCAGGAATCTTTCTGTAGTTCCTTAATTTGGGACAGAGTTGGGGTGACTGGATGAAGCTGAGTATTTACTGGCCAGATGTCCTTTCTGATGCCTATGTGGAGTTTGTAGCAGATATTTTTTTCTTTGCACCCTAGGAGAGAAACATCTGTTGCTACCTGGGATTGAACTTTCAACATTCCAAATGGGAGACAAGCATCTTCACCACTAGGTCACCATGCTGCTATTTATTGGAGAGCTTGAGCAACCTGTTAAAAATGGGTCCTTTGATTAAACAATTTTGAAGAACCAAATTAAAGAAATATGTTTGCATAATCATTCTATCTGTGACTAACTTTTTTTTGTTTTATGGGGAAATCAATATTTTCAAAAAAAAAAAAAAGTAAGTTCCATTAACGTACAGTGAAGAACATGGTGAATTGGCAGTGGTACAAGTACACCTGTTTATGTCAAGCCAGAAAATCAGGAGATCCACACAGTTCAAATGGATATAAATGCTTATTGTAAGCTTGAGCTCTCTACAAGAATCTGTACTACTAACAGCCAAGGGAAATTAGCAGGAGATAAGGAATTCAAGGTGGGCTGGACTTAGATCTCTTGTGGGTGTGAAGAGATTCATGACTAATGATGTGTTTGTCCCCTCCTCAGCCTAGACATCTCTCTTGAATGCATTTAAAACTTCCAGGAAAAGATTAGGTTGCATTCTATAATATTAAAGGAACTTTCTGATAGTCTGGGAAATATTTTCCTTAACTTCAGAAAGAAAGGAAGGGTGAATCCAGGGAACTACAGACTAGTTAATCTGATATCAATGCATAAAGGATTCTAGAAAAGATCAAAAGGAAACTGACCTATAAGCATCTTAAAATATTTTCACATATTTATCAGAAAGAAATCTTGTCAGAATAAACATATCATTTTTCATTGTGTAACTTTCTTAGTAGATTGTATAAATGTTATAAGTGTAATATAGCTTGATTTCAGAAAAAATCAACGAAATAACATGAAATTATTATTTGCTAATTAAGTGCAAGACTGGATGACAAGTTAATTTAAGGGCTGACTTGAAATTATTACGCCAAAAGCCTTGTCATTTCCTCATCAGCGATATCAAGTGGCACATATTTCAGATCTGAACTCTGGATTAAACATTTTAATAAATAATAAATAATCTAGGTGAAAGTGGAAATAGTGCTTATCACATCAGTAGATGACATGAAATGTATTGAACTGATGTTATCCAGGGAACTTTATCCTTTCTTTATCCTGAGACTCTAGAAAGAGTGCAGAGAAGAGCAACAAAGATGATTAGGGGACTGGAGGCTAAAACATATGAAGAACGGTTGCAGGAACTGGGTATGTCTAGTTTAATGAAAAGAAGGATCAGGGGAGACATGATAGCAGTGTTCCAATATCTCAGGGGTTGCCACAAAGAAGAGGGAGTCAAACTATTCTCCAAAGCACCTGAAGGTAGAACAAGAAGTAATGGGTGGAAACTAAACAAGGAGAGAAGTAACTTAGAACTAAGGAGAAATTTCCTGACAGTTAGGACAATTAATCAGTGGAACAGCTTGCCTCCAGAAGTTGTGAATGCTCCAACACTGGAAGTTTTTAAGAAGATGTTGGATAACCATTTGTCTGAAGTAGTGTAGGGTTTCCTGCCTAGGCAGGGGGTTGGACTAGAAGACCTCCAAGGTCCCTTCCAACTTTGTTGTTATTATTATTATTATTTTCTTTCCTGTTTTTCCCTACAGATTTACAGATTCATGCTGTTTCAGAAATGTTTCAATTCTCCAGAGAAGTTTTCAAAGGGCTTCAAGGATAACGAAGAATAGAAGAAAAAATACTCCTTTCTTAGTATCATTTGAGTGAAATTCTGTTCATATATCAGATGGCTCCTATCCAGTATATAGTTTGGATTCAACCAGATCTCCCCTTTCCATTTGACTGAGAATCATTATTTTTGGTCTTAGAGAAACTTATTTTTGTAAGAGCTTCAAAGATTGTTTGTGGTTTAGACAACTCCTAGCTCTTGAATATAAATACTAGTGATAAACTAAAATAACATTTGGGACCATCTCACATGATTCTATACCTGTGATGGCGAACCTATGGAACGTGTGCCACAGGTGGCATGCGGAGCCATATCTGAGGTCATGCGAGGCATTGCCCTATGTCAGCTCCAGCGCGCATGTGCGAGCTGGCCAGCTCATTTTTGGCCTTCTGGAGGGCGGGGGAGGCCCTTTTCTCCCTCCCCAGGCTTCAGGAAAGCCTCTGGAACCTGCAGATGGCAAAAAAATGGACCCAGCGGGCCTACCGGAAGTTCGGAAATCAACTTCCAGTAGGCCTGTTGGGCCCGTTTTTCGCCATCCACAGGCTCCGGAGGCTTTCCTGAAGCCTGGGGAGGTCGAAAAATGGCCCAACGGGCCTACTGTAAGTCCGGAGACTTCAGTGAGGCCTGTGCACATGCGCAGGGGGGAGTGTGTGTGGGGTTGTGCATGCATGCGTGGGGAGAGGGCATTGAATTATGGGTGTGGACATGCGTGCGCGCTATTGTGCATGCACGTGCGCCCTTTTGGCACCCGAGCAAAAAAAGGTTCGCCATCATTGTTCTATACAATCAGCACTGATCTAGTTCTGATTTTCCTTGCCTAAAATATAATAGGTCTCAATATGATAACAGTAATCTCTCCCTCTTCACTCGCTGCACTGAAATATTTACCTTTTTTCTGATTTTTTTTTCCACTGAGTTGTTAGACTTCAACCCCCAGAATTCCTAGCTAGCAGAAGGCTTTCCATAATGCACCAATGGGCTATTGATATTATTTGATTTGGGTTTTTCTCAAATGCTAAGGGACACTTTGATTCATTTTAAGTTGTACATTTTATTTGCAGAAGGTAAGGCATCTTCAGAAAATTAATACATCTTATTAATGCATGTATGTCTGTATATTTTTGTGTCTGTGTGTTTGTGTGCATATACACACACATTATACATATACGGTACATACACACATACAGTACATATACTGTACATATATTCATATATTCATGGACTATCCTCACACACTCATTTGTCCATACAATGAAATAAATAAGCTAAGCAAAACACAGTATATAGTGGGTCAATGTGTACATCTTTATTTAAAATACGCAAGATGCCAAAATGAAAAAGTAAAGAAAAAAGAAATACATATTGTTTTTGAAGTTGAAGCATGAATATGGTTGTAATTTTAATGTTTCTTGCTGGAAAAAGGTCACTTTTAGCGAGGTCGGGTTTTTCTTAAGGTCATTTCACACTGAGATATCTGCCTGCTTTTGACATTTCATCTAAGAGCGGCACAACTATTCTGACACATGAAATGGGTTCTTTGCAAACCCAATGGCTATTTCTATCAACATCTGTTATTCTTACACAAAGGGAGAATATGCATTGATTGCAAACTAGGCTTCACTTTAAAAGAGAGAGGGAGAGAGAGAGAGAATATTAATATAGCTATTTGCACTTAAAGAAACAGACAGGTCCAGTTTCAGGCAGAACTGAGCTTGCCATGTGCTATGAAAATTATATTTGGTATTCATTTTGTTATTTGTAATCATGTTGACGATTCTTCCCACATGAATTATGTTTAAGACATATAATTATACTTTACAAAAGATAACAGTTTGCCCTAGATTCTGCCCTATAGCTTTCCCAAAACATGCATCATTTTTTTGTTCATAAAGATCAATCCCTGTGAACTTCTCTAGGAAACTAGACCCATTGCTTTCAATTACTTCTAAATAAGAATGGAAAGGTTCTGGCCTGAACACTGTATTTTATGAAACTATGGCACAACCACTGCTATTCAACTCGCTAAATTAATATGGCAACTATCTGTACAATTGAAGTTGATCTCAATGGCTGAGTATACGTTTTCATATGCAGCTTGAACAAATTCTTGACATGACTGGATTATGTGGCTGAGCAGTGGCTTAATGGCTCCATCATTCATTTAGTTCACCCATATTTTGACTTTTAAAAAAAACCAAAGAAAATTCTGATAGAGCTCAATATATGTCCAGAATTGTACAGACATGAGTGCCTTCCCCTCTGACTCTAGAGCTACAAATAACTGTTTACTAAAAGCTTTCAGATGCTTTGACTTTTACTTGGTTGAAGAAACATTGACAGCTAACAAAAGATGACAAGAGTTGTAACTTGAAACTAAATGGAAATGATAAAAGAAGTAACCAATTTCACTTTAACCATAGTTTCAGAGTACTGAAACTAATGATTACTACCCTGTCTGATGCATTTAGTCGAACATGTGGAATGGGACCATCACATCATTCTAGCTTAGTGACATCCATATGGATGTTCTACTGAATGTATAGCAATCAAGAAACATGAGGGAAATCCAACAATATCAGATTGAAAGTGAAAGCAATGAAAATAATTGAATGGTAGAACATTTGCAATAGTGGTGAATATTTGTTGCTCGGGTGAAGGTTCATTCTTTGAGCTTGTGGGTTGGTTTCCAAACACTTCATTACCAGGCTAGGTAACATCTTCAGCAGAGTTTAGGGGAAAGTCAGTGTCAGTGTTCTTCTGTTTATAAGGGCTTCAGGTGTGGGTACATCAAGTGAGGGTCTTGTGATGGGTCAGGTGTGAGTCATCAGTGAGTCTTGTGAAGGGTCTTGTGATAAGGAGGTTACATCAGGTCAGGGTCATTGGGAGGTGAACTTCTGGTGGGAGGGTTGTGTAGATAGGTCGGTCGGTGCTGTCTCTGAGAGGTTCGTAGGCTGATTGTAGGTCAATGTGTCTGTTGATAGAATTGCTTGTGGAGTGCCAGGCTTCGATGAACTCACAACTATGGTGGGTGGTAGCGTGGCCAAAGATTATTGTGTTGCTCCCATTTAACTGATGTTGTTTGGTGTTGGGGTGGGTAGAGACTAAGGATTTGGAATTGTGGAGTTTGACTGCCAGCTGGTGTACATGGATCCTGGTTTTTAATTGGCGTGAAGTTAGACGTGATATGACATGGTAGAACATTATTTATATTTTAAAACTATTTTTAGAGGCACGATGGTCAAAAATGCATGGTGATCCAATAGGGCATGTTTCTATTACATTTTTTAAAATTGAGAAATAGTTTCACAAGAAAACTAAGAAACAGCTTGCTCATTTTGATAAATACTGAATAATAGGAACAAGTGAACACATGAAATTACTTTCATCAGTTAACCAGAAAGATTGTTGTGTGAAAATGTGATTGATTCACTCACAGAATCTTTAGTCAATCTCTAGCACTGCAAACAAGTATAGGTACTCAAACTGGATTTCAATTAAACAAAAGCTTGAAAAAAAGATGGAATACATACAAACTACAGTTGTTAAGCAAACTTTGTTGCAAACCATATATGAAATACCAAAATCATATTAAATTAAATGGAACCACTAATACGACTCTGAGTCTTCCATGGGCAACTCTTGAGGACCTATAGGTTTAAAGAAAGGACACATTTCCATGATGCAGAGTAGACCTTCTGGGTAATGACACTAAGAGAACTCAAGCAGGCAATTGAGTTTCACTTCATACTAGCCAGATATCTTCTTGAATTGCTTCAGTGCTATAGTTGATTCAGTTCCCATTATCATAAAGAATCATTGTTGCCCATCTACTATATTCATGCCTGTGACTCTTGAATATAGTTGCCCCTTCACCACAAGGGTGTTTGCTTTGAGCAGCAATACTTCTGAAGAAAAGCTTCAGAATCTACATCCAGAACTACTCTCTGCTGGCTATATACCACTTTTCCATATCTCATTTAAAAGTATCAATTTCACTCATAGGAAATTAAATGGCAAGAAAAACTACAGTAGATACTATGCGAGTTTTATGCTCAGCCATAGAGCTTAGTAGCAGAAAACTAAAAAAATTTTTTAAAAAAAGCCCAGCAGAAATTGTCGGTGTTCCATCAGTGGAAGTTTTTAAGAAGAAATTGGGTGGCCATTTATCTGGAATGGTATACGGCAGACCTGGGCATTTTACGGCCCCCAGGTCAGATCTGGCTTTGGCCCACATGAGGTCCATTGGAAAGTAGCCATCAAATGTAAATAAGTATATACTTTGTATGCAAGACAACTGCATTTCTTTTATTTTGAAGGTAACTACTGTTATTTTTTCAGTTTATATATGTGCATGTGTGGGTGCATGCCTACACACTTTCACAGACCTATTGGTTCAATCCTCCATAACAATCCCAATTTCTCATGTGTCTCCTTGGGAAAATTAATTGCCCACCTCTAGTATAGGATCTCCTCCTTGAGCAGGGTGTTGGACTAGAACAGCTGACCCCACCCTTTCTGAATTCTGGCGGGGAGGTGAGAGGGGATGGTTTTGCATGTGTGTGCACCACTGGCACAAATGTAGCTTTGCACACTCACACATTCGCCTGCTGCTTGCGCAGCCTGGTTCCCAATGGGCAGAGGCCCGGCACCAGGCCATGTATTGGGGGTTAGGAAGCCCTGGACTAGAAGACTTTAAGTTCCTTTCCAACTCTGTAAATAGCAGCAATAGTAGGTAAAGAATCAGATTCTAGAACTCAAGACCTCCACAGGGCCCTGTTGGTGATCTTCCCTGAATATCCTCCAGCACTGGCCTTCCTTTGTTCTGTCTTTAGCTAGGTCTTTTATGTGAAACATGTGCTCTGACATCTAGTTATGGATCAGAAATTATGTCAGTATAATTTGACATATTTGATAGCATATGATTTCCTAATGGCCAGGTAACAGGAACATGTTGGAAACTGCCTTTTTAAAAAACATCTAGATATTCTGTTTTGAGTTTTTCACCAATTGGAAGACCTAGATATTTTTTTTTAAAAAAATGGAATAAGGCATAGTACAATGGCATAATTTTTTGAGGTAAACCAGCATAACTTTGTAGTGTAAATCCCAGTTGGTGGTTGTGGTTATGGCAGAATGTTTGTGTATGTGATTGTAGGTCAGTCAGTAGGTACATGTATTACTGAGATCTACTTATGTTCTTTGATAAACCACTTGGTTTTCTTCACAGAAAGATTTTCATTTCATCAGGAAACACATTTGGTTTTGTGATTAATCTCATCCTGGCTCTGACCCAATGAATTGCTGTGAATGCTTGTACAAATATGGAATTCAGTGATCTGAATGTTTTATGAACAGAAGCTAGTTGGGATATGGAAAGGCAAAATTGGCACTTATCTTCTCTGAAGCAAACTGGGAAATGAACAGGTTTTTGCTTGTCCTACTGGCTCTTCAAACATTGGAAAACTTTGGGTCACAATTTATCCAACTACAGTGAATGTGTCACATTAAACTTCTCTATGAGATGAGTGTTTATGGCATTCATCCATTGAGAACTACAGGTGCTGTGAGTCTGGATTTCTGCCATATGTCCAGAGGGCATTGAAGAGGTTAATATCCAGGTGCAAACAATGTGCTGTTGGAACATGTTCTGTATTACTTCCAGACTTTGGCCGCAAATAATCTCCTTTAACATATTTTATTAAAGTGTCATAATTAGATTTATTTAATAACGCTGAGAGCCAAGGAATGTCAGCTCTGCGAATGACCAAAAAAAAAAGTTCTTCAAGAAAGAAGAAAACCCATAAATTTCCAGGTTTTGATCACTTTAAATAGCATATTCTTAGCAAGCATAGAGGTTTATTTCAGTATAACTAGAGGTCATCAGGTTGGGAACAAACTGGGCCATCAGAAAAGAAATTAAGACTGACAGAACTCTGTGGTTTGATAAGATTTATAGGTGTTCATTGTGAGTAACTATTATATTTCCGATATAGAAAATGTTTACTTAAGCTGTAAATATTAGATGATGATGGTGGTGGTGAGGTGATGATGATACTATCAACAACCATCATTACCAGTTTTGATGTACTTAGGTCATTGTTCTTTTGTATATGTTTCTGAATTGAGATGAGTATTAAAATCAATATCTTCTTATCTTCTGCTGTTGTTGCTCCCAAAAGAAATAGCATGCAGCACAATATAAATTTAGGGCCATTAATACGAGGCATCTGTGACATCCAGTCAGCAACCGAAAAGCATGATATTTCTATATTTATCAAAGATTCCATTCATAAAGACAGAGATGTCGAGTGTTAAATGTGCATAGCTAGGCTTACAAGTCATCTTGAAATTAAAAGAAAATACATATTCGTGGAGGCTAGGGAGGAACCCATTGTTAATTGTGTGGAATTTCTTTGTACAGTTAATCTGTGAAGGGGACTTGTGAGTAAGAAACATCTAACAAAATAGTTAAAACATTCTTGCCACAGGGATGTTTCAGTTTGATTGAGACCAAACCTCCAGCCAAGTATCTCCTTATCTACTGCCAAAATCCAATTAAACCAACAGTGCTATCATTAGTCTCAGTCTTAAGTAATGGCTACATATACCCACTGCAGGATACTAAGAAAGCTTGGGTATTTCGATGAAAACCTAGTACTTTTGCTGGGACTCAGTCTTTATTAAACATTTTCCCTTTCTCTGGTAAAGTTAAGGAGCATGTTCTATTTTTTAAAAATAGAAACTTTTTAGATATGCAGAAATGAACAGCTCTAGATCACATTACCAACAATTTTCCTGGAGTCTTTCCAGCACACATCCTAGATAGGGGTGTCCAACTTTAGCAACATTAAGACTTGTGGAGTTCAATGCCCAGCATGCTGGCTGGAGGATTCTGGGAATTGAAGTACACAAGTCTTAACATTCTCGAGGTTCGACACTCTGCCAAAGACCAATCAACACAAGAACAAGGGACCTGATGGTTGGAGTGGTTCTGGGGGATATGGATGTTAAAAACTAACTCTGACCAGTGATATTTCTTGTGCTACTTCCAAAAGTGGGTTCTAAAACCCTTTACTACCGGTTCACATGTGCTCTTGCACACGCGCATGGCATTTCTGCGCATGCACAGAAGTGTCCCGGGCGGGTGGGCAGAGCCTCCCGCTGCTGGCACTACCGGTTATTTGAACCGGGCAGAACCGGGAGCAACCCACAGCTGGCTACTTCTCAGTCAATACTATTGCTTTCCATTCTAAAGTTCAGCTTCCAATTAAATGTTTGTTTGTTTGTTTGTTTGTTTGTTTGTTTGTTTTTTGTTTGTTTGTTTGGTCAGTCAGTCAGTCAGTCAGTCAGTCAGTCAGTCAGTTTAGATAGGTTAAGTTTGGCATTGATTTTAGTCTAATGTCAAATGTGCTTCATTACCCAGAGAAAAGATATGTAATAATTTTAGCCAGGATGAATTTTACCTTCTGCTGATTTTTTTTTTTGCCAGCGGCTGGCTGATTCATTTCTCTTGCAATAATGGCTTATTTGTGGTTACTGAATCATACAAATTAATTGTAATTCATGCTATTTTTATCATATTGTTTTGCATTACTAGAGAAATGTGAGGGAGGAGAAATTGCATTCATAGGTACTGTATATATTGATAGAAATATTGCATTCGTCTAGTTGGTGTGCTATAATTAACTAGATGCTATTTTTCTTCATGGACATACAATCAGTATGTGTGTATGTGTGTGTGTGTGTGTGTGTGTACACACACACACACACACACACACACACACACACACACACACACACACACACACACACACACACACACACACACACACACACACACACACATATATATATATATATATATATATATATATATATATATATATATATATATATATATATATATATATATATATATATATATACTATTTTAAATTATTTTTTTCTACACAGCCCAATTGATTGTAGCCCTTCAATTTTAAAATGAGCTTTCTTAAATAGAAATCTATAAGAGGGGCTTTCTCTAAATTTTGTTTTTCCAGAAGAAATATTCGATAAATACGATAGCAGGGAGTGTGCCTCTGATACTGAACAATAGTCCTGATGCAGGCATGGTCCCTGATGTTTCTGTGTTCAGTTGAATGAATGAAAAAGCCTCTTTGTGCAATTGGGCAGTTACTTGATCTCCCCCCCCCAAAAAAAAATAACCACATTAGAAAGAAGCACATTAAAAATAAGGAGAGCTACCCTTTTGGTTATCTCTTTTCTAATCTGAGGGATGGGTCTGTGTTAACAGAACAAAGATTTTAGAACAGACATGTGAGGATCATCTCACTGTGACATCTGTCATCCTGGGCTTGATTTGACTGGTCTGGCTGGCTAGCAGGTGTCCCCTTATGTCAGCCATATGAGGTAGACCAGACTGAGAAACTAATGCCATATAAGTCAGGATTACTTTTATTGTGACAGCAATAAAAGGTGCAAGTCTGAGTGTGCTTCCTCCCTCCCTTCCCTTTATTTTCATGTAACATTTACTCAGAATAGTTTTTTGACCAAGGTTCAAGCTCCACTTACCTGACCATTACATTAGTAGCTGTTCTTCCTTCTGTTCTTCAAGGCAAAATTCCCCATGCCCTCTACAGTATATCTTCTTCCTTTGCTATCATATCCATGTGTGCCAAAAGAAAATTTAGCTATCATATTAATAGGACAACTGAAGTGTTAAGTAGATTTACATGTTATTTGCAGACATTTTAAAATATAATATTACTTTGGCAAATGATTAAAAGATCAGCAACCTATCTGTAATGTATTTGATAATTATGTTCCATAAATTACTTTTATTACGCATACATACTCTGTACAAATGAAAACAATATAGATAGCAAGGCATTCTTCAAAATTATCCAAAATATGAACACTATAAAAGTGTCAGCTATTTATTCAGAAGGGACTGTCTTCCCATTCCTCATATTTCTTAGTAGCAGTTTGCTATTTTGCTAATTGATTCCTTTATCTTTATTAAAGTAGCTTTAGGTATACCACTACTTCCAGCTTGTTTGTGTCAATGAATTCTGTTTACAATTAAAGTAGATTATGCATACAATTAATAACAACAATAAAAAGGATTTTGCAAGATCACATTTATATTTTGTTTACTTTGTGGATATTATTTATTGTTCATTCAAATGCTCCATTCTCATTGGAGTCAGACAGATGTCTCACAAATAAAGATTAAACTCATATTATAAAATTCTTAGCATTTTGACATCATTCACCATAGTCCTTTTGGGATACAAGTTGAATTACACACACACACACACACACACACACACACACACACACACACAGAGAGAGAGAGAGAGAGAGAGAGAGAGAGAGAGAGAGAGAGAGAGAGAGAGAGAGAGAGAGAGAGAGAGAGAGAGAGAGAGAGAGAGGCTTGGTTAATAGTTGGATGGGAAATATCTAGAGATTTCCAGGCTTAGAACTACACTTGAAAGTAAAAGCAGAATCCTGGGAGAAGATTGTGTCAAACTGCTTCTTACAGCTACCCAGAAAACAATACAGTGGGAATATAATCGACTTTAATCAATCTATACACTGGTATTGCTGTCAGATGCTGCTCCAGCTTTCATTCTTTACAGCTATTTTAATTTGAAGAGGGCCAGCCAAAAAGTAGGCAGTTATCATTTGTTCACTCCATCTGAAAAATTCAACAAATAAGCATTGGATAATTGTGTAATAATAAAGTTCTCTTGTGGAGGACCATCTTTGGGGATGTAGAACCTCAAGAAGTCCCTAACAATGTTGACCAACCTTGTTATGGAATTGTGCTGAACTATCTCCACCCAATTTTTAGGTCACTTCTGACTTCTCTTCTCCAAGCTCCAGCCTGCTTCTGTAAGTCTCAACAAAGAGACATGATTTTTCTGGAAAATTTGCCAAGAACCAAAGCAGGTTCACAAGAAGCTTCTTGCTCTGGACCAAACACAGCTGATTAGGAAATGAGGGAAACTGTTCCACCATCTATTAGAGAAAGGGCTAAGCTAAGGAGATGTAGAAAGATGAAAAATACATGAACAAAGAAGGCACAATAGGGTTCTGTCTTAATAGTTTCCTTGTGCTCATTTTGAACATCCTTCTTGCATTGTGTTCCCATGTTCTCCTGATATTTGCTTTTTAAAAATTTAGACTAGCCAATTATTGCATTTGATTTAGATTGGGTTATCATACTCTTCATTCTAGCTTTGTTGCTAAACTGAAAACAGAACACAAATCTTCATTATTATTCATGAAATTTCCCAAAAGATTAGTAACTCAGATAGGACAACATACATGCTATTGGTGCATAAACCAATGCAATCCAAAATGTGTGGGCTGAATAAAAATTAAAAGGAACAGGTAAAATGCTGTTGTGGTGATGTGCACACATATGTGGTTCACTTACAAATTATATTTAAACTTCATAGGGACGCATTCCTATGTAGTCACAGTTAGAATATTGGAAGAAGCCAGTTAGATAAGTTGTATGTAAAACATGCATATTATAAGTTATAGATGCATAGTTTAATTTACAGTATAAATGTTATTTTATAGATTTAATAATAATAATTTTAATATTAATATTAATAATTTTAATATTAATTATTATTATTATTATTATTATTATTATTATTATTATTATTATTATTATTATTATTATTATTATTATTATTATTATTATTATTATTATTATTAATAATAACAACAACAACAACAACAACAACAACAACAACAGCAGAGTTGGAAGGGACCTTGGAGGTCTTCTAGTTCAATCCCCTGCTTACGTAGGAACCCTACACTACTTCAGACAGATGGTTATCCAACATCTTCTTAAAAATGTCTAGTGTTGGAGCATTCACAACTTGAGGTAAGCTGTTCCACTGATTAATTGTTCGAACTGTCAGGAAATTTCTCCTTATTCCACCCATTGCTTCTTGTTCTACCCCCAGGTCCTTCTTTTCATTAAACTAGACATACCCAGTTCCTGCAACCGTTCTTCATATGTTTTAGCCTCCAGTCCCCTAATCATTTTTGTTGCTGTTCTCTGCACTCTTTCCAGAGTCTCAACATCCTTTTTACATCGTGGCGACCAAAACTGTATGCAGTATTCCAAGTGTCGCCTTACCAAGGCGTTATAAAGTGGTATTAACACTTCACCATTTCTTAATTAATTAAGAAATGGTTTCTATAATACATCTTTCTGCAATGCAAAGACCACAAACGTCTGACAGTATATTGTTTCATCTGCTATCCAGGTCCTAACTATGAATGAACATCAAGATCCTTTCTCTTATAGTTCTTAAGAATGGATTTTGACTGGACAGTCAAATAGATAATGTAATAAGATTGCTTTCATAGTGATCATTCAGATGCCACTAGGAAACCATAAGCAGGACATCACGGCAGTATCCGGTCACAGCAATTGCATCACCTTGTGGTATTTTGCCTTTGATCCTGGAGAGAGCACAGAGGGAGATGTGCGTAATAGTAGTCATTCATTTTAGATTAATGTCAAGTTGGATATTGGCAATATTTACAAGATAATTAAAAATGCCTTAAGAAAAGCAACATTGCATTCAAGGATGTCCTTGCTGATTTTGCATATACCTGTTAATTCTGGCCAAGCTGGTCAAGCAGGTATCTGAACAATGCAAAAATCTGCAAAACTTGCTTACAAAAGGCTGTCAAGTTTATGTATCATAAAGCAATGATCTCACTTTTTAAAATAATTCACATTCATCAGTTTTAATCATACATTAATACAGTAGCATAGGAAAGCATTTTTTTTTTGAAACAGATGTTAAGAATTAATTTTAGTCTAAGGAATTTTTCTTGGGCCCATAGGTATCCACCTCACAGGTGACAAAATATGCATTACAAAATCATGACACAAATTCTGCAGTGCTGTGCATGGATGAACTAAGTTAATATTGCAGTATTATGATAGGAAGAGAGCTATGTTGGGCTGTCTTCCTCTCATCAGAGAAAGTCTCCAGGTGGAACTCTGCATAAATACCACTCTAACAGCAACATCCAACCAAAAACATGAATTTGGCCAAATTTCAAGAAACCTGATCCAATTTCATGTTGAATTTGCAGCACTCATGTAAATGAAGTTTTGAGCTTCGTCTCTTTCTAGAAACTCATCGAAGCAAGCATTTTTTGTACTATATAAGTATCTAATATGGATGCCAGAAAATGGAGCAAAATTAGTGTGTGGGTTTTTGTTTTTTCATGTGTGTGTGTGCCTGCGTGCAGCCATTTCATGCACAGGTCATGATCTCTCACCTCTTGTTTATTTCTTTCTGTGTTGACCTTTCCCTACAGCACTGTGCTAATTTTGTGCTCCAGTGACTAAGAATGGGAATTTGTCACTTTATTTAAAAAGAAGTGAATATAGGTATGTTTGGCATTCTCAGCAAGGCTGAACGCCACTTATATTAAAAACATACAGCTATTTGACTGATTTTCATTAAGATTTTTTTCTCCCCCCACCCTTTTTTTGGGGGGGCAACAAAAAGAGATTTACTTCTCTAGCCAATAAAAACCTCCTCTCCCCGCTTCCCCCCCCCTGCAAACTACAGTTTGTTGCCAAATACAAGTGAAGTGGGGGGGTAGGAAGGGGAGAGAAATTGAAGATCCAAGGAATTAGCATGAATTCTAAGGGATGGGAATTCATAAATAAAAGGTGGTATCATCTATTCGTTGTTAAATTCACATTTTCCCATAGTTGGCGGTGGGAGGGATGGAATGTCTGAAGAAAATATTTTTTGAAGATTTATGAAATGCTTTGGGTGAACACACATGGCCTTCTATTTGCTCTTATTGGTTAAGAGGTTATAGTATCAGAGTTCTGTGTAATGCGTGATTACTCTGGATATTTCTTTTAGCTGCTGGTCTCCCACCCACCACTATAGAAATAGATAGAATAGAATTCTTTATTGGCCAAGTGTGATTGGACAGACAAGGAATTTGTCTTTGGTGCATATGCTCTCAGTGTACATAAAAGAAAAGATACATTTGTCAAGAATCATGAGGTAAACACTTAATGATTGTCATAGGGTACAAATAAGCAATCAGGAAACAATCAATATTAATATAAATCGTAAGGATACAAGCAACAAGTTACAGTCATACAGTCATAAGTGGGAGGAGATGGGTGATAGGAACAATGAGAAGACTAATAGTAATGCAACCTTAGTGAATAGTTTGACAGTGGTGAGGGAATTATTTGTTAAGCAGAGTGATGGCGTTCGGGAAAAAACTATTCTTGTGTCTAGTTATCTTGGTGTGCAGTGCTCTATAGTGTCGTTTTGAGGGTAGGAGTTGAAACAATTTATGTCCAGGATGCGAGGGGTCAGTAAATATTTTCACGGCCCTCTTTTTGACTCGTGCAGTGTACAGGTCCTCAATGGAAGGCAGATTGGCAGTAATTGTTTTTTCTGCAGTTCTGTCCAATATGGTAGCCATGTACATTTTCATTGTATATCTTTGAACCATGTGAGTAAAAAGTCAGAATGCATCATGTAATTAGAAAGCTTGTGTAGGTTTCTCGATAGTATAGAACAATAATTCATTGCTTTCATCCATATTTACTAAAGGAGAGTCTTGTTCCCCCTTAGGAAATTTAAATTGGTTACAGTGTTGTACCAAAAGGCACCTGTCTAAAACAAGCACATGCGTTGGCATAGGCATAATCTTTGGTGGTGGGTGGGGGGAGGCAGGGGCACAGAGATCCTGGATTTTGTGCCCTGTCTCTTCTATTCTTTCTACAAAGAGCAACAGGTACCATCTTGGACTGTTATGTAGATAGCCGAGTCTATTCTTGTTTCTCTGAGGAAACAACAGAATGCCTGAAGGTCTCTGAATGAGCAGAGAACTCACAGTCCCCAGCAGTAGGCCTCAGATCTTCACTATCTGCCTTTGCTGATTGCTGATTCTACTGGCATGATGTTTTGTTTGTTTGTTTTTGGATCCATGATCCATGATCTTGCTGTTGCTTGAGATTGATTTTCCCACAGGCAAAAAACCAGTAGAAGTGACCTATGGTCCATCCAAGAAGGAGAAGGCGGCAGAGCCAAGATAGATGCTAACCTGCATTATCATTCCCATCTTAATTTAATACAAAGGCTTATAATGTTCATATTCCTAAATGGGGGCATTTTCTTCTTCTAGTGGACTAACTTTCTCACGAGGTTTATTTTTTTATTTATTTCATGCAACTTGTTCTGTACCTTAAGACTACAGGTTAAATTTCCTCAACTGGGTGTACTGAGATTATTGAGCGTTAACTTTAACTCATCTCAGTCTACATTAGAGTTGTCTGGATATGCAATTGCAAGCTAATTGGGGGGGAGCACATTAATTCTAGTGACATGTTGGTGTTTTAATACTTAATCTCAATATCTACTCTGAGTCCACAGGATGCAAGATGCTTCATTAGGTTAGGCCCGTGATGGCGAACCTATAGCACACGTGCCAGAGGTGGCATGCAGAGCCCTCTCTGTGGGCACCCGTGCCGTCATCAGCTGGTCTTCACTGCAGTGGAAAATGGTCTGAAAACGGCCAAAAAACAGGCCATTTTCTGCCCTTTTTTGGGCCGTTTTTGGGCCATTTTCAGGCCATTTTTCAGCTGTTTCCAGGTTGTTTTTCAGGCCAAAAACGGCCTGAAAAACAGCCCAAAAAACAGCCTGAAAATGGGCTGAGAAATGGGCCATTTTCTGGGCTGTTTTCCGGGCCATTTTCCGGTCATTTTTGGGCCATTCCTGGGGCCCAAAACAGCCTGAAAATGACCTGAAAACTGCCCGAAAAACAGCCTGAAAACAGGCCAAAAACAGCCAAAAAACAGGTATGCATGCGCCGGCCAGCTGGTCTTTGGGTTTCTGGCACTCCAGCGCACGCACATGCACGCACGTTCTGGTTTGGGCACTCGGGGCCGAAAAGGTTTGCCATCACTGGGTTAGGCTCATGTTGATTGAGCAGGTCTGGGTTATACTTCTGTACCTACTATTTTCATAACTGTCTTCTATGGAGACCAGTGTTATATTCTTTGAATAGTCAGGTCCAAATTTAAGTGCTTAGCATTTCCATCAATAAACATAGTTTTTTTTTCTCCTACTCCTTTTAGTTTCTTAAATTTTCTTTAAAATTGTCAGGAAGGTCTGGAATTATTATGAGATTCCTTCCTGGCTCTGACTTCAAGATTGCTTTCTCTTGAAACATAAGTTGTTCACCAAAATGGAAGAAAACTTGGCAGCCAAAAAACACATAGGAAACATCAACAATTCTCCAGAAGGAGCATCTTTTAACCTTGACCCAAAAATTCCAAATGTTATACTGTATAAGTCATAGAATGACTTGTCTAGAATTGTGTTGGGACTGGAAGTAGTTCAAAAGTATCACTGTTGCTTTTATTAAATCATAATAATCTTCTGGTGCAGTTGAAAGCAAATAAAGTGTTGAGTGTAGTGATGTAATTAGGCAAATTTGCATGAAATCAATCATAGAATCACAGAAACTATCAAAACTCTTGGATCTAAGTATTGAAACCAAATACTTTCTTTAAATGGTTGACCTTTGTCAGTTTCATGTAAGCTGAACTGATGATGAGTCATTGAGCTAGCAAATTAGCTTCTCATACTTGTTGACAGGGTCAGTGGGAAATCTGCTACATTTTAACAACAGTAAAAAAAATATGATCTTTTAGGTACTGAATATTATTACTCACTTGCTGCATTTATTGGCATTCTAATAGTATTCATATATTTTCAAGAATGAAGTGGAAGAAGAGAGGAACCTACATGTTATTGTTTCTAAAAAGACTTGGATAAAATGTTAGCACTTCTGCACATTGTAGAATTTAACCGTATCTGCATTGTATTCGCAGATAAGAACTCTGATGTATATAAGATAAAAGGAGGGGAGGAAAGGGAAACATAGAAAAATCTAGTTGGCATAAATATTATATCCTCCATATTTTTCAATCTTTGCAATCCATCTTTATTTCCCCCATGCCCATATACTACATTACATTTTTCCTCTCCTTAATTCTCAGTATTCTCTTTCTGAAGATTTCATCAACTTTGTCCTACCATGATAATTCAAAATTATGTTATTAGGCAAATTATATGACTTACATACCTGTTTCAGATTCATAGAGACATCTTGTAGTTGTGCCATATGCATGATATTATCATGATGTGTGTGTGAACATTTTGATAACATTGAGGCTTCATAATGATTTTCTGGACTTTCCTAGTCTTCCTATTTCCCTCAATCTTTTATATATTGGATTTGCAGTTTAATATTCTTTATTTCTTTATCACTAAACCAGTTCAAAGCACTTATTTTATCCTGGTTACTTACTTTTACAACTACCGTATTTTTCAGAGTATAACACGCACCTTTTTCCTCCCTAAAAGTGGCTGAAAATTTGGGTGTGTCTTATACTCCAAATGTAGCTTTTCCGAAGCTTTTTTTCCCAGCCCTAAGGAGGTGTTAACGATCTTCCTGGCTCCCTACTCAGCTTTGCAGGCTTGTTTTCATTCCTACTCCCTCTGAAAAAGGTTTTTTGAGCCCTAATCAGGGGATAAAATAATGTGCTGAAGCTGAACAGACTAAGGACGCTAGCCAGATGAATACCTGGTAGGTAGATTTTCCCCCCTATTTTCCTCCCCAAAAACTAAGGTGTGTCTTATATTCTGGTGCATCTTATACTCCGAAAAATATGGTAATCCATGTGCATTCATCACTCATTTATTTTTGAGTATTCAGATCTTTTTAATATTCCTTGTCTACTGCATTCTACATCTTATGTTTCTTCTGGCATACTAAACAATAACTAACAATATTACTTGCATATAGGTTATTGATTTTTGGTGAAAGAACAGCATTGGCAATGGTGCTAAATCTTGGAATAAAGTGGAGAGTTTAGTAAACTGAGCTCTTACAGTAATAATATTGATATTATTACTGCGGTGGCACAGTGGTTAGAGTGCAGTACTGCAAGCTACTTCTGCTGCCTGCTGACTGCCTGCTATTTGGCAGTTCAAATCCCACCAGGCTCAAGGTTGACTCAGCCTTCCATCCTTCCGAGTGGGTAAAATGAGGACCCAAATTGTTGGGGGCAATATGCTGACTCTGTAAAGTGCTTAGAGAAGGCTGTAAAGCACTGTGAAGTGGTATATAAGTCTAGGTGCTATTGCTATATCAACCCATCTAAAGAATGGCAACTCAGGCAGAAATATTAACAGACCCTCTTTTAGCTTAGGTTTTTTTTTTTTGGGGTGGTGGTGGTGGATTCTACATTCAGATCAAAGTTCCCCTTGTTGTTCATTCTTCTGAATCTGAAAATGCAATGGAAGAAGTTACCTCTTGATATCTTGTCCTTGGAATCAAATGATACATGAGCAAGTAGGGAACCTGAGGGATGATTTTGCATGCACCCTTTTAACCAAAGAAATGTAAGAAGATCCTATTTTATCGGTAAGAAGCTTATGAAAGAAATTTTGAAACTAAATTTGCTTTCATCAACTTAAGAACTGATAGGAAAAAAGCAGGATATTTCTTTTCCTATAGTTAATTTTTTAAATATAACCAAATACTGAATGTGGTGCTTCTGGCTTAAAAATCAGGATATTTATTTTGGTGTTTCCATTTCTAACTAGTGGCTAGTTACAAAAAGATGGCTTGGAAAGCTGTCATTTGTTGCTTTTATAACAAGGACTCCAAAGATCCAAGTCATCTAAAATTTTGAAATGAATGTCATCAATATAAGTTCACCTATCTCACAAGGGTACCCACAGGAGGAGCAAGAGATATTGGGAGGAGGGAGGAGATATATATATCAGAGGTTAAATGCTACCGGTTCAGGCCGGTTTTCACGAACCGTTAGTAACAAATACTTTCGGTTCTCGAAAATGCTTTTAAAAAGTAAAAAAAAAGTTTTCCACGATCGCACGGCACAGCTTATTGTCACAGCTGATGAACGTTTTTTTTACTTTTTTAAAAGCATTTTACTACCTATTCCCCAGAGCTGGTAGTAAAAAAAATGCTTAAAAAAGTAAAAAAAAAAGTCCCGACTCTCAGCTGTTTGACAATCAGCTGAGGGGGGGGGGGAATCATCAGAACCTTTTTTAAAAAAAACTTTTTTAAAGCATTTTTTTAAAACTACCTATTCACTGGAACTGTGACTCTGTGAGGTTCCTGCTTTGTTGCAGGGGCCATTTTGTGTGAAGTCCAGCTGCTTCTGCATTGTGTGTGAGTCAGTTGTGTAGGAGTCAGTTGTGTAGCTTTTGTGTTGTTTTTGTGCAAAGTGTGATAGTTGGTTTTTGAACTCTTTGTGACTCTGTGAGGTTCCTGTTAGTTATTGCAGGGGCCATTTTGTGTGAAGTCAGCTGCTTTTGCATTGTGTGTGAGTCAGTTGTGTGGCATTTGTGTTGTTTGTGTGTGAAGTGTGAAAGTTGGTTTTTGAGCTCACCTGGTCACATGACCATGACCACCAAGCCACGTCCACCCAGTCACATGATCATGAAGCCACACCCACATAACTGGTAGGGAAAATTTTTAGATTTCACCACTGAATTATATATGATGAAAATATCATACAAATGCTACTCCTTGCATTCTTGTATCAGATGTTGTGACACAAATATGCAATTGAAGCCTATGGATGATATTATCGTGCACATGTCATCATTGTGACATAATGATTTGTCATTTGTTGTGGACACCAGGACTTTCCCTGTATCTCTTTTCTATGTGCTTCAGATGAGATAATAAAAAAATGATAACTGTATGTGGGATCAGTAGTGGATTATAGATTTAGATATGTGACCATTTAAATGTTCTTTCTAAGCAGATACTTCAACCATCAATGCAGCCCAAGCCCATGTATACAAATAATTTTGGGACACTACTAAGCAATCAAATATGTAGTTTAATTAAAAAAAGAATAATCAATTAATTCAGCCTTATTTAAGGTTAAACACAAATGCCAATCTTTTCTTCCCTTTGGAAAGACTTTATATAATTGTACTGGTCTTTTGAATCTATTTTACTATTGTGCCAATATGTTAGCCAACTCTGTTGTTCCTTCTAATATTTGGCATTTGCTTTTGAATTATGCTTGTCCATCTGTTATTTGTCCTTTTCATGGTGCATTCTGCCCATTTTGTATCTTCCTCTTGGTTTTTGCTCAGCATTTTCAGTTCTATTTTCTATTATCCCAAGTTACAATAATTACACTAATAGTAAACTATTTTACACTAAAGTAAACTTATTTTTGTACTAATATATATTGAAAGAATTCAAATGTAATTCAATTCATGCATGGAAGTAGAAAATCAGATATTTGTAGATTCTACCAATGTATGAAGTCTGAAGATAAAATACTTCCTTCCCGTAGATTGTAAAATAATGTAAACTATAGGAATTGAGGACAGCAAGGTAATCTTCAAATAGTTACTCCTTAAATGCTTTACATGAAGTATATTTTAAAATAGCAGGGAAAATTTATTCCCCGTTTAGATACAACCTTTTTATAGAGAACTAATTTTACAAGAAATAATTACTCAAGTGTCTTGGAAATTACTTAAGATCCTTTTTAAGTGTTTTAAGTGTTAGAACGTAGTCACAGAGATTGTTCAAGTAGAATATCAGAAACACAGTGATCCAACCAATTTAAAGATTACATGAAGAATTAATGCATCCTATAATATTGCATTCAGATTTGCAGTGGGGTGTATGTTATCATTGCTTTCAATGTGCCTTCCCCATACATTCTTACTTTTCTTTATAATTTCATACTTCAGAGTCCATTTGGATAACTTACCAGGGGTGTAAAAGGCAGGTAGAAAATACTTTCCCTTTCTTTGACCTTGTAATTGCTGACAAAATAGAAGCTTGGATGAATAGACAAGAATGAGGATCAGCAAGACCAGCAGATCATTCAAAGAATAAAGAAAAAAGGAATAGACATTTGTATAACATTGGTGACATAGTTGGCCATTTAGAAAAACTGCAATTAAGCGTGAATGCAAAAATTCAGAGTTCAGTGCTGCATGCAAACTTCTAAGTCTAAGAACCCATCCAAATATTATCATTGAACTGAAACTTTTTTCATGATGGAAGAGAAACTGGATTAAGCACATGTGAAATAATCACATTGTTTGAATTAATTTCAGTAGATTTACATTTAACTTACATTAAATGAAATAAAAATTTCTTACCATTGTGCATGCCATGGTTATGAAGGGTATCTTTGACTTGGACCTATAAGTACTTTCACTGTTACTAGCTAGCACAAATAATTATTTTGATATTACTGTATTAACATCTATTATTTAAATCATAACATCTAGAAATGAATTGATTTAAACTGATTTCAACTTTTCCCATGATTCCCCAGGTAATTCTGATGGCACCTTTGCTGTAATTTGGTAGATGCCTTCCTTCCTTCCTTCCTTCCTTCCTTCCTTCCTTCCTTCCTTCCTTCCTTCCTTCTTTTCTTTTTCTTTCTTCTTCCCTTCCTCCCTCCCTCTCCTCATCCTTCTCCCCCCTCCCTCCCTTCCCTTCCCTTCCCTTCCCTTCCCTTCCCTTCCCTTCCCTTCCCTTCCCTTCCCTTCCCTTTCTTTCTTTCTTTCTTTCTTTCTTTCTTTCTTTCTTTCTTTCTTCTTTCCTTTTTTTCTTTCTTTTTCTTCTTCCCTTCCCCCTTCCTTCTTCTCCCTCCCTCCCTCCCTCCCTCCTTCCTTCTCTGTCCCTAAAAAAAATCCCAAATTGCCATATACTCTTTGTCAACCTCTCTCAGCTTTTGATAGGTTAGAGTAGAAACTAGGTAAAGTAATGAAGCCATAAAGGAGTCAAGTTTCTTAAAAGAACTAACCAGACAAAATGTAGAGGATGAATTTAGAAAAAAGGAGGGAGAGAGAATGAAAGAGGGAGGGAGGGAGGGAGGGAGGGGTATCAGTTCCAGAGTATTTGACTAAATGTAACCAGCAATAAATCTATACTTGGAATTCCATTTTTATTCTGGAGAGAATGTCACATAATACATGGCAAAACCTGTAAGATTTAATAAGATAAATATCTTGCTCCTCATTAAAATGTTGATGAATTCTTTCTTTCTTCCTCTCAAAAATCAGGAGAAAATCAGACAGTTATCAGAAAGAACAGATCTGTGAATCTGTGGTGGTGGGAGCAACCTTAGGATGAAAAAACAATGTGTGAGTTAAATTACAACATATAATGGGTATATTTTGATGGACAAACTGTCACTCAGAAAAATCTGCTACAAGCTCTGAAATATAGCTAAAAAGAAAAAGAAAAGTAAGAAAAGCAAGGATGATCTTAACACAGAAACTTGGCATGCTGAACTGGAAGGCCTAGTTCTCAGTTCAGATGTGCAATATTGATTTGGGATTGTCATTTGATGGAATTCACTCATTCCAGGGCTGAGATATATCTGAAATCTACCTGAAAATCAGATGCAAAAGAGAAGTTCTTTTTGGAACTTAGGAAAAAAAATCCCCCATGCTTTATCACAACAATATTCCTGGAATATTTACTATGAGGAAAGGAAAAAGATACCATATTTTTGGAGTATAAGACGCACCTTCCCCCCCCCAAAGAGGCTGAAAATTTGGGTGCGTCTTATACTCTGAATGTAGCTTTTTTGAAGCTTTTTTTCCAGCCCTAACGAGGCGCTAACAATCTTCCGGGCTCTTACCAGCTTGCAGGCTTTTTTTCATTGCTAATCGCTCGGAAGAATGTTTTTTCCAGCCCTAACGAGGTGCTAATGATCTTTCCGGCTCTTCCCGGCTTGCAGGCTTTTCAATTCCTACTCTCTCCGAATAAGGTTTTTTCCAGCCATTAGTCTTTACAGGCTTTTTTTCATTGCTACTTGCTCTGAGGAATGTTTTTTTAAGCCCTAACCAGGGGATAAAATAATGTGCTGAAGCTGAACAGACTAAGGACACTAGCCAGATGAATACCTGGTAGGCAGATTTTTTCCCTTATTTTCCTCCCCAAAAACTAAGGTGCGTCTTATACTCCGGTGTGTCTTTTACTCCGAAAAATACTTGAAGTCATCTCATGATTTAGTCTTCCCATTCCAGCTATTTCAATGATAGTAGAAGATTCTAAAAATATCAGGTGTGGACAAAGGAAATCATTTAAACTAATTGTTAACACAATAAATAAAAATCTTTCATTAATTTAAGATTGTTGTATGTCCTGTGATCATCACCTGTATTAAAGGAACGCCACCTTGCTTCCCCCACAAATATAGAGTCATTGTAAAAGAAAAAAAAGGAGGGTCAGGTTAGTATAGCCCCAAATTATTTAAGAAATTATTTTAAAGGAATTTGCAATGTACAGATTTTTTTTTAATTCAAAAGCAAATATTCTTCCATGTGGAAAAGAACTAGTCTTATGAAAAGCCTCACATGGACGTACAAAATCGATCCCATGCCCAAGGGGTAAAGGTAGGAAGAAATACAAATCATGCATTGGTAGAACCTATTAAACAGATCAGAATTATCCTGATCCCACCTCTATTGTGTAACAGATACAGGATGTTTGCATTGTCTTCATAAATGCTTTCTAATTTGCAAGGCGAGACTTGTGGGAGCAGTTTAATGATGTCACATTAATGCTTGCATTTCTATTAGGAAGTCATAAAAATGTGCAGATAAAAATGTTTGCAGGGTGCAGGGAAGAAATGCTGGAAACTCTAATCATTCATTCTGAAAGAGATTCACAAAAAAACAAATATTTAGGACTGAACTGCAAAGTTGGAGAAGGCAATAATATCCCAAGCGTATTTATTTACAGGCAAAGGAGACCCGGATCAGTAAAAATAAGCAGAATGCATTCAGCTCATTCTGACTTTAATATCAGTCATAAGGAGGTCTTGTAGGAGAAGAAAATGTAGTATTCATATCAGAGGCCTCAGGTATCCAGCTAAAGATTGACCATTGACTTTACATAGTTGGGAGATCATTAAATCAGATCTCATTCTCTTCCCTGTGATTTAATGTAATTTAATGATTTGACATCACATGGAGGAATGTCTGAATATGAAGGCTCTAATCAGTTGTGCATGTAGTTTATTATTACACACACACACACACCAATGCTATACAATTAGAGCTCTATTGTCTCCTCCAGAGAAACATAACAAACACCAATTTCATACGGAAGGTCATTTGAAAGATATTGTCTTAAAGATGCAACATTTTCAAAGTGACATGTTGGATCTGAAATTACAGTGGTATATTTATATAATTATAATAGTTCTAGAGGAGTAAGACCTATCATACATCCGAGTAAATTTTTTAGAATTAGGATGCATGGAGCACAGAGCAATGCTCCCATATTGTTTTTTTTTATTTCTGAGGAATGCAGAACAGGAACTTTAACCAGAAATCTTGAGATAAGAACAATATTTAGGGTCAAAATATAAAATAAAATTTTAGTGTAGAAAGAAATGTACCTCAGAAAAACTAACTGCCATTCCTAAGAGCATCAATTAAAGGATTTGAGTAATAATATATTGCTTTATATAATTGCTATTTACAATTTAACAGTTTTCTGATCTAAATCATATCCTTTATTTTTCCCTAGACAGGTTTTATTCCCCCCTCCCAATACCGAGTGCAGTATTGTCTATCTCAGATACATCGCATATGCACAAGCAATGTATAGATTGCCAAACCGAGAGAAAACTAGCTCACTTATTTAATACACTAAACTTCAGGTTCTTCCTGTCTTATGTAAAATGGCTTGAAACAGGAGGCAGCTGCCAAGGAACATCACTTCGTCTGTGCTCAAGAGAGAGACAAGGGAAGAAAAATGAAGGGGGGAAAAGTCCCTGGATGGATACTACAATAGCATGTCTTTCATTATCGCCCTGTGTCAAGGCACTGTGTAATACTCATTGTGCATGCATAGTAAATTCCTATTTACCTGGCAGTTTCTTTGATAAGTCAGTCTTTCTTTCCTCTTTCCGTCCACGCAGCATGGAACAGGATTTTTTTTTCTTTTTGCCAATAATTCTTATTAGGTGATACCTTTTCTGAATAAGAAAGCACACTGTTCCCAAAGAGGCGTTCTCTGGAGTTTTTAAGGGCCATTGTTTTTATTGTTTTCCTTTTATTCCTCCCCTCCTGCTGTGTTTTAATGCTATAGTGACTTCGCTGTGTATACAGCTCTCATATTGAAATGTCTGCTGCAGATATATGCAATATTAAAGAGTGCTTATGAATTTTTGACATCTAATTAGTCGCTACCCAGTTAACATGTCAAGACTCAGAGGGATTCAGGAGTCAGCCCTTTCTGAATAAGTTAAAGCTCTGCCCTGTCCTTTTCATGTATTATTCTTTAATGTAGGTGGTGATTATTTTGCTGTGATTAATTGATGAAGCTCATTGGTCTGGCAAGTGTTAGAGAATTCACCATTCCTCACTTTTATTTCTCTCAGTTGGGCTTTCCTCCTCATCGAGAAATTGGTTCTATTCTGGAATGTGGAGACACTTTTTTCTTTCCCAAATAGGGTTGAATTTTGATTTTGCCTTTCAACGTGTTATTAGCTTAACCCTTTGTTAATGGTTGAAGCAATTCATTATCTTTTTTTTAATGACCAAAGAATGTTTTTGCTTAATTCCCTCTTCCTCCCATCCTCTGCCTACTTTCTGTATTCACTGATTTGCGTGAAAATTACAGACTTCTCTTAAATACTGAAAACAGAATTGCTACCTTGCAAACCTGATCTGTTAACACTGCAGGATTGGATGATACACACAAATACATATTTTTGTTTGCTTGCTTGCTTTTGTTTCGTATTACTTTTGAACATCTATTTGGAGAGCCTGATGGCATACAAAGAGCCTATAATGTCTTGTATATCTTTTTTTTAATTCCAAATTTTGTTTAGGGGTACTCTTCATTCTCTTGCTGCCATCATTCCGCACACCCTTTCCTAGCACCTGTAGAAATCATGATGATGCTCATTTCAAAGATGACAATTACATACAAATGCAGCAGCGTATTGAAGTCTTTGCTAACCTGCTAAAAGAACATTTTGAAATGTAAAGTACATTTTAAAAGTACGTGCTAAAGGCACATTGTATTGATTATACACCTCTGGAGGAAAAAAAATGGGAGTCTAAATAATACCTATATAGGATAAGCTACAGAAAGGATTATATTACAAAGAGTGAAAAAAAGAATGTGTATATAAAATTTTTATATACATTATATAAAAATCCGACATAGTGAGCCACCAAACTGCTGGCAGTGTTTAAATCCGAGATGCAGAACAGCATGCAACAATGCAGGGATTGGAATGGCAGTTTCTGAATCCCTAGTTATTCTACCCTCAACCTGTTTAATGTGGGAAGGGGGCCTGTCATTTGCTTCAGGATTTCATGGGGAAGGCCTTTGCACCCTCCCATCCCAGTAAGGCAGCCATTTGTTATAGAAAAATGAAACAGGTGGATGTTAGGAGGACAATTCATCAGGCAAATGTTTTCATGCAAATTTGAGCTTTAAGCAACTATCTAATCGTGCATCAGAGCCCCTTAGAACTTTATGTCATTTCCCTATCTCCTCACAGCGAGGCAACAGAACAAAAGGCCATCTCTAGCTGCTGCTATGGACAAAAAAAATAATTACTTTGCTAAGTAATTCTCAACTCCGGCCCATCATAAATCTCCACCATTCAGTTCTGTACATCGGACAATAAGAAAGCTTCGAGCCACTTATTGCAATGGAATGCTACACCCTCCCCTCAACCACCCTGCAGAAGAAAGGGTATCCATATGAAATAATCTTTCACCTATAGTCACCAGCCAGAGTTTTAATTATAACAGCTATGCACCATTCAAGAGCTGGTTACAATTTTGTCTCTCTTCATTGCAGGTATTCTATTAAATCTCAGGCGTTTCTGCAGGGCACTGTTGTCTGCACCTAAATATATACAGATTAAAAAGAAACAAAAAGTAAAACATCAGTCTGTCAACACTTTCATCCCAGCATTTTGAGGGTGTGTGTGTGTGTGTGTGTGTGTGTGTGTGTGTGTGTGTGTGTGTGTAGGGGGGGGTGAGCAGTGATTTCCAGAATGCCAGAAGCAAATTCATAGTGTGAGCAAAAAAAAAAAAAACCCTATAGAGTAACTGTACCATTCATCAATTCATAACAATTCCTCAGAAATAAAGGAGCATGAATATTGGCATACAAAGAGGAAGAAATGTGAAAATTTAGGGGAGAGAAGAGAAAACGGTGTATTTATAATGGGGAAAGGGGAGCTAACATGAAAGGTAGGGGGACCAGGAATTAAAAGAAATATCAATCTGTACAAGCACAACGTCTGCTTTCTGCCACACAGTAGATTTCTATCAGAAGAAAACATTGAACTTTGTAGTGTTAGCAGCAGCTGAAATTTAGAATTATTGTTTCCTCGTAACAGAAGACTCATTTTCCACGGCCGCATTTGCAGCATAATAAGCTTTTTGTTATTTTTTCAATTAGAGTCAATTGACCTAACAAAATGGTTGGCAATTAAGTGATTTTTGTAATGGTCCGGGGGTAATTTAGTCGAGCTTGTCAGCTGTGTTTCATGAAGCCGAGATGTCTTTTTTTCCCCATTGCCTCTCATTCTCTCTCTGCCTCTCTCTCTCTCTCTCTCTCTCTCCCTCCCTCGCATAATGGCTCATAATTTCAAAATCTTTTCCTTCTGTTTCCCTCACAATAATTCACAATTACAGGAAGTTGTTGGAGGTGATTCTTTCCCCCACCTTCCACAGCTTACCTTTTGAGTCAGTAATTTTAAATAAAATGTACATACTGTAAAAAGGAGAGTTGGGTAGAGAAGGGAGAGGCTATTACAGAAATCACATTTTTATGTAAACTCAATTATTTTATGAATAGTGACACCAGTTATAACCTTAAAAGGCTGATATATTATTATTATTATTATTTCCTAGCCTAAATATTTGAAATAGCAAGAACACTGTCTCTAAATAAAAACAGTATTCAGTCAGGGGGGAAAAAAAGGATTGCACTAAATTCCAAAAAAAGTAAACAATAAATCCCTTCCAGCTCTATTCTATTCTATTCTATTCTATTCTATTCTATTCTATTCTATTTTATTCTATTCTATTCTATTCTATTCTATTCTATTCTATTCTATTCTATTCTATTCTGTTCTATTCTATTCTATTCTATTCTAAATATATTGGAAAAACATACAGTATAATTAGTGGCTGTAATTTAGGTTATTATGTTTAATATATATAAAGATTTTTTATTTGCTTGTCTGATTTATGTTACAACATTTAGATTACTAATTCCAGTTTTTTAAAGCTTTTTAAATCTATTTTTGAATTTATTAATTTTGACTGATGCATGGACGATAATATTCTTTTATGCCATCCATACATAGGTTTTTATCTATCTTAAATCTAAATCATATTTCTTAATTTATTTTTTAAAAATATTTTATCCAGTTCCTTAGTGGCCTTATATGTTATACTCATCTTTTGGGTTAAAGAAAGTTTTTAAAAGTTCTTACAAAAAGTTGTATTGTCCCTCTAAGATATTTGCTGTATCTTTTCATTATATTATGAACAAAAAGGTCTTGGTTGGCAAAAGTCATCCAAAATTACATCTAAGCAAGAGTTGTTTTCTATTTTCATCCAGTGAAATATAAAGAAACGGGGGGCTTAATTTTATTCAAAATATTTATTGAGGACTATAAACATGTATGAGATAGCAATAGCAATAGCACTTAGACTTATATACCACTTCATAGTGCTTTACAGCCCTCTGTATAAAAAAACCAGCAAAAATTATACTATAGGAAATTGACTATTCATCCTTACACTAGCAGATTTTTTTTAATTATAAAAGTTGTAATTACAAATTTTAATGCTTTTAAGAAATGAGAAAAATTAATCAGATAATATTCTTTCCAGAGCAGAAATTGTGGCTTTCAATTCCTACATATGGGCTTTTGCTAAAGTCACTAAACCATTGTTTGTTAAATAAGCATATACCTTATGTGCACTTTCCCAAACTGTCATTGTTATCTAAAATTTCAACAACATTGTCAATTATACATTTACAGAATGGAAACAAGGGTGTAGGGGACATAAGAGAAAGAAGTTTGAACCAGATAGGACATTCTCAAAGATGTCTAACTTTTGTTGAGGATGTCCACTCATTTTCTTTATGATTGCCAGAGCTGTTGCTTCTTCTTCTTCTTCTTTTTTTGGATGGCTTTGTTAAGAGGGAAAGCACATCATTCTCCATACTAAGCTCAATTTTGGTCTGTTCTCCAGAGCTTTGATTAATCTACTGCACTAACCTCCCTCCCAACACTTCATAGACTATAAAAGGAAAAGTTACAGTTCTGAATGAGCGTCGTGCAGGAAAAAAAAAACCCGAAGCTGAAGCATAAAGTATTAAACTTTCATCTGGCACCATAGGAGAGATGTAGTTATTAAATTTCAGCTGCTTATCGAACTGATATGAAAGTCATTTTGCATGATTGCTTTGCATCCTCAAATCTTCTGCTTTTATTTGCTGTGCATCTCTCTGCTTTCTTATTAGAGAAATACTCAAAGGATAAAAAAGCTGATAATATTATTCAGTTTTGACAATTAGGTGGGAAAAACATTTTAAGAAGTGCTTTTTTATTGCAGCTAGTAATAATATTGGTGGTCCTCCTGGTAACTGTCTCTGCTGATGTTACCCAGGAGTGATGCTAGTTCTTTTACCCAGGAACTGCTAAAGCCCCAATGGGTAGAGTGGATAAACACTTGAGAAGATGGGCCAGCTATGTCATTCCCAATAACATAAATTTCACATGCAATCTTAGCTTACCCCATTCACACAGGTTTTTCCATTCCTGTGTACTCCTACCAACCATAGGTGCCTCCCAAATGTGATGAACAAATATATACGGATTCTTTTTTTTTTTTTTTTTGCATAGCCAGGTATCAATCATAAAGACAAGCACTTTGATAATATATAGAAGCAATTCCTGAATCTGTAGTAAATCAAGGATAGTGTCAATTCAAATGCTTTCCCCAGAGAAAGTAAACATGCTTTTTTTGGTCCCATAGACAAGAACGGAGAAGTTAAGATCATATGTAGCATGGACTTCCTATCATGCCAATATTGGTATCTTCGCTGTTTCAGTAGGAGCCCATTTCTCAGACAGGCAGAGAGGTTTACTTTTTTTAACCATAAAGATCATCTGAACATTTCCAAGGTTTAGAGATTTGTATCATAAACCAATTCATAGTCTAATGCAGGTTGTGAAGTAAAGGAAGGAAGGAAGGAAGGAAGGAAAGAAGGAAGGAAGGAAGGAAGGAAGGAAGGAAGGAAGGAAGGAAGGAAGGAAGGAAGGAAAACAAAATAATGGGAGACAATGGGACAATGGGAACAATGGGAAAAAGGATAACAATGGTGAAAAGGAGAGGATGCACGATTTTTTAAAAGCAACAAACCCACAAAAGATAAGGGGTTTCTCAACTTTTAATCTGCATCCATTTGTCTCTGCAGTTGACCCCTTACTTCACAGATTACCAAATTATACAACAATATTTTGGAAACATCTAATTCAAACAATATTGATTATAGGTATCATACATCATATCATACAATGGGCAACATGCTTATACAATTAGAATGAGTAAAAACTCTCACTAACTGACAGGCCCATATTTATGGAATGCATTCATAAAAGAAACAAGGGAAAGGAATGTGGCAAAAAAATCAGAACATCTAATATCAATATTTTTATTATATCTTAATTCTCTCAAAATGTTTACTTGAACATTGATATAGTCATGTTTCTCAATTGTTTTTGTTTATTGTTATTTTTTATTATTATGGTTTTACTTTTTATTTATATTAATATAAATTAAAATTTCATTTAAATCTAAATTATATATCTTGTATACATATAAATTATATAATTTAAATTAATTTAATAGAGATAAAAGATAGATAGATAGATAGATAGATAGATAGATAGATAGATAGATAGATAGATAGATAGATAGATAGATAGATAGATAGATAGATAGATAGATAGATAGATAGATAGATAATGATGATGATGATGATGATAGATAGATAGATAGATAGATAGATAGATAGATAGATAGATAGATAGATAGATAGATAGATAGATAGATAGGCAGGCAGGCAGGCAGGCAGGCAGGCAGGCAGGCAGGCAGGCAGGCAGGCAGGCAGGCAGGCAGGCAGGCAGACAGACAGACAGACAGACAGACAGACAGACAGATAGATAGATAGATAGATAGATAGATAGATAGATAGATAGATAGAAGAAAGCAATAAGAACAAGTTTGTTCTAGTGGTTAAGGCACCAGGCTAGAAGTCGGGACATGGTGAATTCTAGTCCCACTTTAGGATGAAAGCCAGCTAGATGACTTTGGGCCATGTCACTCTCTCTCTCAGCCCATCTCACCTCACAGGGTTGTTGTGGAAAACTAGGAGGAGGAAGGAGTAATAGCTATGTTTGGCATCTTGTGCTATTTATACAATTGTATATTATTTATGCAAATAATTAAGATGGGATATCAATCCATCAATCAATCAATCAATCTCCAAGTTATTGCCTTTCCTCCTGAAGCCAGACAGATTATATTATTGGCAGGAATGTTGGCAGGGCTCTCTTCTAGAGCAGTGCCTTTCCAACAGATTCCACAAAGCAAACCAACCAACCAACCGAACATGAGCCGATACCATTCCACCCTGGTATGGGATACCTATTTTGCAACCTCTCCTCTCCTCTTCAGATTAAAGCTTTGTCTCCCTTGCCAAGGTGAAGCATCCAGGCTCTTCAGAAGAGTTACAAAAAGAGTCAGTACAATATTGGCTTGGAAGCATCCTGTAGAAATGCTCTATTGGATAATGCATTTGATGAAATAGTTTGTAATCCAGAAATTATATACCTTTTAATTAATGCATATACCAGTCTTCAGATACCACAAAATTCTTTGCACTCTTTGTCATTTCCTAAGTTTCCATCCATCCTTAGCTTTCAGTGTGTAGAAGACAGCTTGTATGCACAGGCAAGGCAGCAATGGGAACTTGCAGTATGCTTACTTGGAAAGAGAATCTTTACACATTACACAATGGAACTGAAAACTGGCACAATTGGAAAATATGAAAAGTGGCTGGCAGGGTCTCTGGCAGGTGGGAGAGCAGAAATTCCGGCTCTTAAAAATAAATTAGTTGTCAGCAGTTTCCGTTCTGATGGGATGGGTGATGTTTCTTTATATAATTTTTAATTCATTCTAACCACTTTATATCTGTGTTAATTTGCCAGCTGGGTTCCAGGTTACTTTCGAAGGTGGGGTTTTGCTGTGCAATGCCCTGTGTTCCCACATTTTTTTTTAAAAAAAGTAAAACAATATTTTAAAACCCAGGTGCAGGGAGTCTTGCATACATCTGCAGGCATATTGGTAGCCTGTTTATTTCTGGGATGCCTAAATAAGTCTCCATTCCATGGCTGTTCCCATAGTCCTTTCACAACATCATCACTTGACTTACTGGAAGCAGCTGTTGCATGGAGTCATTGCCAGAACCAGCACCTGGGATTCTTGGGCCGTTGCCAAGGGTCCCACATCCTGGCAGGGATCACAGTTTGCCCTAGGCTCTTCTTGTTGTTTTCTTTTCCCTGACCTAGCATTCCAAGCAGGGACAACTGGCCAGAACAAGCAACTTTTTTTTTTATTACTCTATTTCACTTTTTGAGATATTTTCCCCCTTGGGGGTAAACAACTGCCTAGTAAATGCAGTAATGCAACATAGTAGGATGGGCCAACCCAGCGGGCACTCAAAGAGGAAGATCCAGTTTAGAAGATCAGTTGCCTAAAACCTCCCAAATTGCACCCAGACTGCAGGGGAGGGTTCCTAATATTTTTACTAACACTCTGTGGGCGTGGCTTATTTTGTGGGTGTGGCTTGCCAGCCATGTGACCGGGTGGGCATGGCTTCTCGGACTGCTGAAGGGAGGGGAATGGAGATAGCTCCTGCCGCCCGTTCTTTCAGCATCTCACGCACTCCCTCAGCCATCCTCCCCTGCTTGGACTCACTGTGGGGTAGGAAGGCAGTGCATGCACAGTGCCGGAAGCTTGGCTTCTGCGCATGCACAGAAGAAATTTTTTTAAAAAATTTAAAATTATTTTTTTTAAAAAATGGCAGCACCCAGGCACCGGCAACCGACCGCACCGGTACTGTGACGTCACCAGCAGGCCGCTACCGGTGTTATAGAGTGGACCGCACCGGTTGGAACCCACCATTGCCAGACTGTATTAAGTTTATAGGCCCAGCCTATGCGCCTTTCGTGGAGGTTGGTGTTCATTGACATCACAATCTTCATGTAGAACAGTCACATGAAATATCTGGAGACCTGTCAGTTAGTGCAAAGAATACAGGGCTAGCTGGTAAAAAAATATACCACATTCAATAGGTTCCAGCCCCATTACTACATTTACCTGATCAGTGGCCTTGCAAGCACCACACCAATGGTAAACTGTTATTATGACCATCCAAGAATACAGTGCTGTAATACAGCATGCATGGGTCAAATCTTTTATTTCAGCCCTCATATTAATATGCAGTATTCCAATCCAAGGTAATCATTATTATCTCCAGGAGAGCATAATAGTTTCACTGCAGCATATGCACTTTATGTTTGTGGTAAATTTTGTGATTCAAAATTATAGGTCTGGGGAATAGTTTATTATTATAACTATTCAGTGGTGAACAATTGTCAACTATTATAATGTATCAATGCTTTAGGTAAGTGGTTAGAGTCTGCTTCAGATACACCAAGCAGCTTGTAACCTAATATTTTGCTGATTTTTTTTAACCCATTCTTTTTTCTAAAGGCCATTTAAGAGTTGCAAGATTTAAAGAAGCAGATATCAAACTGGTAATTTTAAAAGCATGCTATTTTCAAAAGGACCCAAGGTTGTCAGAATGATCTTGCTAGGTAGATGAAAAGTACATCTATTCAAACATTGATTCTCTTGATGATGCCAGCTAGTTTTCCAAGCTTGGTTGGCTCCAGAGACATTATTTATTTATTTATTTATTTTGTTATTCTTATATGCCGCCCAACTCCCGAGGGACTCGGGGCGGCTTACAACAAGGAGAAATACAAGAATAAACAAAGAAATTGCATAAAATTTAAAAACAAGTACAAAAATATAAAACAATTATTTACAACAGCAACATCCATTCAACACATACATACTTGGGGGTAGGCTCAGGTGGAATTAAGTTGTCCCCCCCACCTGCAGGAAAAGCCATGTCTTAATGGCTTTACGGAAAGCCAGCAGAGTGGGGATAGTCCGGGTCTCTGGGGGTAGTTGGTTCCAGAGCACGGGGCCAGCCACAGAGAAGGCTCTCCCCCTGGGGCCCGCCAGCCGACATTGTTTGGCCGACGGGACCTGGAGGAGGCCAACTCTGTGGGCCCTAACCGGTCGGAGGGAAGTATGAGGCAGAATGCGGTCCCGAAGATATCCTGGTCCTAAGCCATGAAGGGCTTTAAAGATGGTGATCAATACCTTGAATTGGACCCGGAGACCGATGGGCAGCCAATGCAGCTGGCGGAGTATCGGTGTCACGTGGGTGTACCTTGGCACACCCACCACAGCACGCGCAGCCGCATTTTGCACCAACTGAAGTCTCCGGATACTCTTCAAGGGTAGCCCCATGTAGAGCGCATTGCAGTAGTCCAACCGCGAGGTGACAAGGGCATGAGTGACCGTGAGTAGCGCCTCCTTCTCCAAATATGGCCGCAACTGGTGCACCAGGCGAACCTGTGCAAAGGCCCCCCTAGCCACAGCAGAAAGATGGTGGTCCAATTTTAGCTGTGGATCTAGGAGGACCCCCAAGTTGCGGACCTGGTCTGAGGGGGTCAGTTTCGCACCCTCAAAGACCAAGGAGGGGTAATTGTCATGAACCTTAGGAGGCAATATCCACAGCCACTCAGTCTTATCGGGGTTTAGTCTGAGCCTGTTCCTCCCCATCCAGATCTTAACGTCGTCCAGGCATCGGCACATTACGTCCACTGCCTCCCTGAAGTCAGACGGGGTGGTGATGTACAGCTGGGTGTCGTCAGCGTACTGGTGGAAACACACCCCATGTCTGCGGATGATCTCACCCAACGGTTTCATGTAGATGTTAAACAGGATGGGCGAGAGAACCGACCCCTGGGGCACCCCACATAATAGGGGCCTAGGGGACGATCTCTGCCCACCTGCCAACACCGACTGCATCCGATCGGCGAGATAAGAGGAGAACCACCGTAAAACGGTGCCTCCCACTCCCAACTCGCCAAGCCGATGCAGAAGGATACCATGGTCGATGGTATCGAAAGCCGCTGAGAGGTCAAGTAGCACCAGGATGGAGGAGTTCCCCCCATCCCGGGCCCGCCAGAGATCATCCATCAGGGCGACCAAGGCAGTTTCGGTACTGTAGCCGCGCCTGAAACCCGACTGATAAGGATCTAGATGGTCTGTTTCATCCAGGAGCTGCAGAAGCTGAGTCACCACCACCTTCTCCACAACTTTCCCTAAAAAAGGTAAGTTGGAGACTGGACGATAGTTCTTCAAATCAGCTGGATCCAGGGAAGGCTTCTTCAGGAGGGGTCGCACCACCGCAGTTTTTAACGACTGCGGTACGGATCCCTCCCTCAAAGAAGCGGTGATCACCGCCCGGATCCAGCTGCATGCCACCGCCCTGCTGGCCGAGACCAGCCAGGAGGGGCACGGGTCCAATAAACAGGTGGAGGTCCCCATCGCTCCCATAGCCCTGTCCACATCCTCGGGAGAAACAGGCCCAAACTCCTCCCACAAAGATGGATTAAGACTGGCCCCTGTCAACTCTATGGACTCTGCCCTGCCAGAGTCCAAGTCCAACCGAATCTGAGCGACTTTATCCGACAGAAACTCAGCAAATTCCTCAGCTCTGCCTTGCAAGTGTTCCTCGCTCCCCCCTTTTCCAAGGAGGGAGCGAGTCACCCTAAACAAGGCGGCTGGACGAGAATCTGCGGACGCAATAAGAGCGGAAAGATAGGATCGTCTTGCCGCCCCTATCGCCACTAAATAAGATCTGATGTAAATTCTTAATAGTGTTCGGTCAGACTCGGCCTTCTTGGTCCTCCAGCGGTGCTCCAGACGTCTCTTCTGGCGTTTCATCTCCCGGAGCTCCTCGGTAAACCAGGGAGCTTTCCGGGATCCACTGCCACGGAGAGGTCGCTTAGGCGCAATTCGGTCTAGAGCCCCTGATGCTGCGGTGTTCCAAGCAGCCACCAGGGAGTCAGCCGAATTGTGTACCAGGGTTTCAGGTATTTCCCCAAGTTCCCTCTGGAATCCTTCCGGCTCCATTAGGCGCCTGGGGCGGAACCACCTAGTCGGTCCCGCCTCCCTGCGGGGGAGGAGTGGGGTCGTGAAATCCAGCCTCAGTAGGAAATGATCTGACCATGACAGAGGGGTGATGACTATGTCCCTTATCTTCAGATCATCTCTCCACTGCCCCGAGAGATATACTAGGTCAAGCGTGTGACCACCCTCATGAGTCGGACCCTGGATTACTTGGGTTAGGTCCATGGTTGTCATGGAATCCATGAACTCCTGAGCTATCCCAGAGGTTTCACCAGCAGATGGCAAGTTGAAGTCCCCCAGCACCATAAGCCTGGGGAACTCAACCGCCAAGCCGGCTACTGCCTCGAGCAGCTCAGGCAGGGCCTTACTTACGCAGCTGGGAGGCAGGTACGTTAAGAAAAGGCCCACCTGAACCCCTAAGTCCAACTTCAGAAGGAGCGTCTCACACCCAACAATCTCCGGGGCAGGGATCCTACGAGGATGCAGATTTCCACGCGTTATAATTGCCACTCCTCCCCCCCTTCCCTGGGGTCGAGAATGGTACTGCACCGAGAAACCGGCTGGGCATATCTCAGAGAGGGCTACTCCCCCCTCTTGCCCTAGCCAGGTCTCGGTAACACATACCAGGTCTGCCCCCTCCTCTGTGATTAAATCACGTATCAGGGGGGCTTTGTTGATAATTGACCTGGCGTTAAGCAGTAACATCCTGAGCCCAGGGCCCTGAGAACCCTGGTTGCCAGGTATCCGGGCTGAGCAAGATGGAACCAAGACAGAGGGGCCGGAACAAGGGATCGCTTGAAGACAGCGAGGTCTTATTCCCCGAGAGCGGCCCTCCCCTCTGCTCCCGCCATATCTGCCTCTTCCCATAATGACCGAGATGGTCCGGCTCTCTTCCCCACCAGAGACCCCCCACCCGCTGGCCCCCTTCCTTTCCTGCAGGCCATACATACCATTCTCATACATGCCATTCTCATAAATACCATCCATCCTCCTACGCACTCATACCCATACACATACACATTGGATGGCGCCCATTCCCATATTTCTGCAATAGTTAGTTTCATAATAGATAATGAGTCCTAAAGAATAACAAGTCTGGGCGTGGCAGGGGATTGGTTATAAGGTTCTGAAGGATAGAAGGCTCACAGGTAGGATACAATGCAGGGGTGGGTTCCTAATTTTTTTACTACCACTCTGTGGGTGTGGCTTATTTTGTGGGTGTGCCTTGCCAGCCATGTGACCGGGTGGGCGTGGCTTGCTGGCCATGTGACCGGGTGGGCGTGGCTTCTCAGACTACTGAAGGGAGGGGAACTAAGATAGGTCCTGCCGCCCATTCCCCCTCCCCTCAGCAGCTGGAGAAGCCTCAAACGTGCAAAAATGCCTAGGATCATCACCGCGCGTTCGTGGCTTCTCGGACTGCTGAAGGGAGGGGAATGGAGATAGCTCCTGCCGCCCATTCTTTCAGCGTCTCACGCGCTCCCTCAGCCATCCTCCCCTGCTTGGACTCACTGTGGGATAGGAAGGCAGCACATGCGCAGTGCCGGAAGCTCAGCTTCTGGGCATGTGCAGAAGAAAATTTTAAAAAAAATTTAAAATTTTTTTTTAAATGATGGCGGCCAGGCACCGGCAACCGACCACACCGGTACTGTGACATCACTAGCGGGCCGCTACCGGTGCTATAGAGTGGACCGCACCGGTAGGAACTCACCACTGATACAATGGCAAGAACCAGAACTATGTATAACTGTTATCTCTGTGTTATCTCTGTTATCTAAAACTATGATAACTGTGCTTATTTGGAAGTCTTTTAAAAATTGTGACATTTGCCATTGATCATTTACAAAAGATTTTTTCCTTTCCTTTGTTATTCCATGTATATATTTAAATGCAACTACAGTTAAGAAAGTGAACAGATGAATTTATAAGTGAAAGCATGCAGAACTGACACTAATAATACATTTCTATTTGTCTACTCTTAATATCTAAAGATGCAGTGATGGGGAGAGGGGAAAAGAATGTTAAAAAAGAAAAGTAGTAAATCATAGAATCTTGAGAAAGAAAGAATCAAATCTAAAATCTAAACAAACATCAAAGTGAATTAAATTGAAAAGAAAGAGATATGGCTCCACTGAATGAGTAGAAAAACATTCTAAATTGTACTTTTTTGTGAGAGAATGTTTTATTCTTTACCAAGAGCTGTAGATATGTTTCATATCTTATTTCAAAAGTAGGAAGATACAGTATACTTTATAAGATGCCACATTTTGTTTTAATTTTCCTGCAAGCCCAGATCCCTTGGCAATGAACTTTAAGAATACCTTCTACATTAGCACAGACTATTTTCTGGTATGGTCAAGATATCTCACATTTTAAAGCAGTGTTTCCCAACCTTGGCAACTTGAAGATGTCTGGACTTCAACTCCCAGAATTCCCCAGCCAGCGAATGCTGGCTGGGGAATTCTGGGAGTTGAAGTCCAGACATCTTCAAGTTGTCAAGGTTGGGAAACACTGTTTTAAAGGTTTGTTGTGGATGGTCTCACAAAATGGTTGCCATGGGGAGGCATTATTGTTCATAAAAGGACTGCCACAGTAAGCATTGCCTTTTTCTACCAGTCCATTTAGTGCCCCTGCATAATGTCCTCTTCATCATTTGAGCTTATTATCATCATTGGAACTTCAAAGAGACGCTTCCCTTTTTTGAAACTTCATGGAAGCAAAACTATTATGTAAAGCACCTCTACTCCCCATACATTCTTCTAAGCAGTGAAGTGTTATGCCCATGCTCACTTCAAGAAACCAAGGTGGATTCTGAGTAGGTGGAATGCATGAGCACAATTCATTTTCTGTAGGTGAGGCAACCTTCTGCCATGTGAAGGAAGGTGCCAAGGTAGAGTGAATCATGTCCTCCATGCAAAGCAAAATATTGAGGCAGAGTCTGCCCATTCGTATATCTCTTTGTTTACTTTTCTTTCAAAGTTAGCAATGCAATCTGGAGGTAGAGCTTAATCCACTCGAGCTCACCCCCAAGTACGTATGGTTGTTGAATGGTTGTTGATGTCTTTTTTATACTGTGTTTTTAAATTTTATACTTGCTTTTAATTAATATTTATTATTGGTTTATTCTTGTATTTTTCTCTGTTGTACGCCGCCCTGAGTCCTTCGGGAGTTGGGCGGCATATAAGAATACCAAATAAATAAATAAATAAATCATCCACCTTTTATATTACCTTAAAAAAAAACCCAAAGGTAAGGCTCCTGTAAATAAACTGCAACTGGTACAAAATGCAGCTGCGCGAGTTGTAGTGGGTGTTCCAAGATACACCCACGTAACACCTATTCTCCGCCAGCTGCATTGGTTGCTCATTAGTCTCCGGACGCAATTTAAGGTGTTGGTTTTAACCTTTAAAGCCCTACATGGCTCAGGGCCAGGTTACCTCTGGGACCGCATCCTACCGCATACCTCCCTACGACTGGTTAGGTCCCACAGAGTTGGTCTCCTCCAGGTCCCATCAACCAAACAATGTCGGTTGGCGGGACTGCGGGGGATGGCCTTCTCTGTGGGAGCTCCATCTCTCTGGAACCAACTTCCCCCAGAGATACAGACTATCCCCACCCTACTGGCCTTCTGTAAAGCCGTTAAAACATGGCTCTTCCTGCAGGAGGGGTGAAATAGAGATCAATCCCCCATGTATGATTGATGATTTGTTTTAATTTTTGTAATTTTTTTAACTATTATTATCGTTTTTTATAAATTGTTATTTCATTATGTTGTAAGCCGCCCTGAGTCCCACAGGAGTTGGGCGGCCTATAAGAACGATAAATAGATAGATGATAGATAGATAGATAGATAGATAGATAGATAGATAGATGGATGGATGGATGGATGGATGGATGGATGGATGGATGGATGGATGGATGGATGGATGGATGGATGGATGGATGGATAGATAGATAGATAGATAGATAGATAGATAGATAGATAGATAGATAGATAGATAGATAGATAGATAGATAGATAAATAAATAAATAACTTTTCTTTGCATCATGCTAACTTCTCATTTAATTATTTTAAAGTAATAATCGTTGATTTCCATTTGTTTCAATTAAAATCTAAAAGGAAGCATTAAAACCATGGTGGCAAAGTCTCCTTCCTTCCCTCTCTAGTCATCCATCCATCTGATTTTTTTTTAGTTCATTTGTACCTCACCTTTTGTATAGGAGCTCAAGGCAGTAGCATTCATAGAATAGAATAGAATAGAATAGAATAGAATAGAATAGAATAGAATAGAATAGAATAGAATAGAATAGAATAGAATAGAATAGAATAGAATAGAATAGAATAGAATAGAATTCTTTATTGGCCAAGTGTGATTGGACACACAAGGAATTTGTCTTTGGTGCATATGCTCTCAGTGTACATAAAAGAAAAGATACATTTGTCAAGAATCATGAGGTACAACACTTAATGATTGTCATAGGGTACAAATAAGCAATCAGGAAACAATCAATATTAATATAAATTGTAAGGATACAAGCAACAAGTTACAGTCATACAGTCATAAGTGGGAGGAGATGGGTGATAGGAACAATGAGAAGACTAATAGTAATAGTAATGCAGCCTTAGTGAATAGTTTGACAGTGGTGAGGGAATTATTTGTTAAGCAGAGTGATGGCGTTTGGGGAAAAAACTGTTCTTATGTCTAGTAGTCTTGGTGTGCAGTGCTCTATAGCGTCGTTTTGAGGGTAGGAGTTGAAACAATTTATGTCCAGGATGCGAGGGGTCAGTAAATATTTTCATGGCCCTCTTTTTGACTCGTGCAGTATACAGGTCCTCAATGGAAGGCAAGTTGGCAGTAATTGTTTTTTCTGCAGTTCTGATTATCCTCTGAAGTCTGTGTCTGTCTTGTTGGGTTGCAGAACCGAACCAGACAGTTATAAAGGTGCAGATGACAGACTCAATAATTCCTCTGTAGAACTGTATCAGCAGCTCCTTTGGCAGTTTGAGCTTCCTGAGTTGGCGCAGAAAGAACATTATTTGCTGTGCTTTTTTGATGATATTTTTGATGTTAGGTGACAATTTTGGTCTTGAGATATGGTAGAACCTAGAAATTTGAAGGTCTCTACTGTTGATACTGTGTTGTCTAGTATTGTAAGAGGTGGTAGAATGGGAGGGTTTCTCCTAAAGTCTACCACCATTTCTACAGTTTTGAGTGTGTTCAATTCCAGATTGTTCTGGTTGCACCACGAGGCTAGTTGTTCAACCTCCCGTCTGTATGCGGTTTCATCGTTGTCTTGAATGAGACCAATCACTGTTGTATCATCTGCAAACTTCAGTAGTTTAACAGATGGATCATTTGAGATGCAGTCATTGGTATATAGAGAGAAGATAAGTGGTGAGAGTACACAGCCTTGGGGGGGTCCCTGTGCTAATTGTACAGATATCTGATGTGATTTTGCCTAGCTTCACCTGCTGCTTCCTGTCTGTTAGGAAGCTTGTGATCCACTTACACATGTGTTCAGGTACCGCTAGCTGATTTAGTTTAGTTAGAAGTCCATTATGATGGTATTGAATGCTGAACTAAAGTCTACAAAGAGGACCCTTGCATAAGTCTTTGGAGATTCAAGATATTGTAGGATGTAGTGCAGAGCCATATTAGCAGCAGCATCTGTTGATCTATTTGCTCGGTATGCAGACTGCAGGGGGTCTAACAGTGGATCCGTGATGGTTTTCAAGTGGGACATCACTAGCCTTTCAAAGTTTTCATAACTACAGATGTTAGAGCAATTGGTCTGTAGTCATTCAGTTCCTTGATGGAGGGCTTCTTTGGCACTGGGATGATAGTGGAGTGTTTGAAACAAGAAGGAACATGACATAGCTCTAGTGATTTGTTGAAGATTTGGGTGAAGATGGGGGCCAATTGGTCAGCACAGACTTTTAAGCAAGAAGGAGTTATCTTGTCTGGGCCTGGTGCTTTTCCTGGCTTCTGTCTGTGAAATAGATTTATTTATTTATTTATTTATTTATTAAATTTATATACCACCCTTCTCCAGGGAACTCAGGGCGGTGAACAGCCAAGTAAAAAACATTAAAATACATTTAAACCAAGTAAAAAACATTAAAATACATTTAAAATAAAATATTCAATATGGCCCTAATTTAATACAATTAAAATTTAGTAAAATCTTAAAATTTTTAAAAACCCCAAAAACTTTTTCACGCCAGCCTGGCTTAATAAAAATAATGTGTCTTGAGGGCACGGCGGAAGGTGGACAGGTCGTGAATTGTTCTTAAGTCTGGAGGGAGCTGATTCCAGAGGGTGGGTGCTCCCACAGAGAAGGCCCTCCCCCTGGGCGTCACCAGCCTACACTGCTTGGCTGATGGCACCCCGAGGAGGCCCTCTCTGTGGGAGCGCACTGGTCGATGGGAGGCAGTTTGTGGCAGCAGGCGGTCTCAGAGATACCTAGGTCCAATGCCATGGAGCGCTTTAAAGGTAGTAACAAGCACCTTGAAGTGCACCCGGTAGACCACCGGAAGCCAGTGCAGCTCGCGCAGGAGGGGTGTTATATGGGAGCGCCAATTAGCCCCCGAAACCATCCGCGCGGCCGCATTCTGGATCAGTTGGAGCCTCCGGGTGCTCTTCATGGGGAGCCCCATGTAGAGAGCATTACAGTAGTCCAGACGCGACGTGACCAGGGCATGGGTGACTGTGCACAGGGAATCCCGATCCAGAAAGGGCCGCAACTGGCGTATCAGGCGGACCTGATAAAAGGCCGCCCTGGTCACAGCTGTCAGATGCTCCTCTAAGGACAGCTGTGGATCCAGGAGGACACCCAGATTGCGAGCCCTTTCGGCGGGGGCTAGAGACTCGCCCCCAATAGTCAGAGATGGAATCATCTGACTATATCGAGATGCTGGGAACCACAGCCACTCCGTCTTGGAAGGGTTGAGCCTGAGTCGGTTTCTCCCCATCCAGATCCGCACAGCTTCCAGGCACCGGGACATCACTTCAAGGGCATCATTGGGGTGGCCTGGGGTGGAAATGTACAGCTGTGTATCATCAGCGTACTGATGGTACTTCACCCCAAAGCCACGGATGATCTCACCCAGCGGCTTCACATAGATGTTGAACAGAAGGGGCGAGAGAATCGACCCCTGGGGCACTCCATATGTAAGAGGCCTCGAGGACGACCTCTGCCCCCCTGCCAATACAAACTGCGACCGGTTGGAGAGAAAGGAGGAGAACCAACGAAAAACGGTGCCCCCTATCCCTAACTCTTCCAGCCGGTGCAGCATGATACCATGGTCGATGGTATCAAAAGCCGCTGAGAGGTCTAATAGGACCAGGACAGAGGAACAACCCCTGTCCCGAGCCCTCCAGAGATCATCAACCAATGCGACCAATGCCGTTTCCGTGCTGTGCCCGGCCCTGAAACCCGACTGGAACGGATCTAGGTATGATGATTCCTCCAAGTACTGGGGAAACTGTCATGCGACCACACTCTCAACAACCTTCGCCACGAAGCGAAGGTTGGAGACAGGGCGATAGTTAGCTAAAATTGCTGGGTCCAGGGAGGGCTTCTTGAGGAGAGGCCTCACCACCGCTTCTTTCAAAGCCGTGGGGAAGTAACCCTCCCCCAAAGAGGCGTTAATAATTCCCTGGAGCCAGCCTCGTGTAACCTCCCGGGTAGCCAGCACTAACCAGGAGGGACACGGGTCCAATAAGCATGTGGCTGCACTGAGCCTCCCCAGAATCTTGTCCACATCCTCAGGGGTCACCGAGTCAAACTCTTCCCAGATAACGTTCTCAAGACTATTCCCTGTCACCGCGTCCGTATCCACCCAGTTGGAGTCCAGTTCCCCCTGAATCTGAGCGATTTTGTCATGTAGTTATCGTCCAAAGTCCTCAGCCCTGCCTTCCAGATCTTGCACTTCGTTTTCTGTGATCACCAGGGGTTGTGAACCCAATGGGATGGGGTCAGTTGTAGGAGGTTTGGCTGTTGTTGGTGTCTCTGAGATGGAGGTTGTGGAGATAGGTGGCTCTAGTTTCCTTTCAAACCTGCAGTAGAACACGTTCAGGTCATCTGCCAGTTGCTGATTTCCTTCAGCTTGGGAAGGAGGTTTGCCATAACCAGTCATGTTTTTAAGAGTTTTCCATATGTTTTCTGGTTCATTTGTTGAGAACTGATTCCTTAGCTTTTCAGAGTAGCTTCAATTTTCTGCTCTGATCTCCCTTGTTAATACATTTCTGGCCTGATTGTACAGCATTCTATCACTCACTCATTGATTCATTCAATCAATTTTGTTGCTGCCCAATTCTCTACTGGCTCTGGGTAGCTCACTAAATAAACTATTCTTCTTAATTTTCTCATTTCGTACATCTTCTCAAGACTTTTTATACTAGTCTTTCCAAGTATTCATCCATCTGAAATTAGGGTCAGTCAGTCTTGGTCACTAAATCCTAGAAAACTGTAATACCAGAGTCCCAAATGTGCTTTTTCAATTGGACTTTGTTGTTTTTCTTTGAAGATGTTTCGCTTCTCATCCAAGAAGCTTCTTCAGCTCTGTAACGTCATAACTTACTTTTAATCTCTGCAGTTGATAAGTAAGAAGTATTTAAACAACTGCTTCATTTGACTATATCTGGTCTCCCAAACTTGATACTGCCTTTATATACAATAATCCAGGTCTCAGTACTATATTTTGAGTGAGTCAAGCCCTTGACAAAGCATGATAAATGTATTTATTTTATATAATGTTATACAGCCACCAGTCTATCAGAAGGAATTCAAAATAGTGTTAAATAAAAATACTTGTGTTCTCAAGAATCTTCTCTCATAATATGTTGTTTTTATGTTTTGTAGAAAACTATAATTTGTAATTACTGAATTGACCTTCTTTGGCTTGCACTTTTTCATCCAAAATAGGAACAAGTATTACATTTGTTAAGTGTTCTAATTTGGAAGGCAAATGCTGTGCAAACTATGGATTACAAATTGGAAAGTAATTAAAAAAACGGATAAATCAATGGTATTAAATTGGAATAATCCTGAGTCTCTAAATACTTCCTGAGAAGATAGAACATATTATTTACTATACTTAAAACACAGAGATGTAAAAACTTTAGCTGTAACAAGTTTACAAACATATACTTATAGAAATGGCTTAGGTTATAAAATTTGTTTTTAACCAATCTTGGATTGGAACACTGATTGGTCCATGCTAAATCAAAACAATGATCCATATAGCTTAGCCATCAACATGAACTGGCAATTGCTTCTTAGAGTAAGCAATAAAAACCATTCTATCATCTTTTTATAGCTTTATAGCTGAGATACAGATGTTGAGCATTGAATCTGAGTTTTTCAGAATGCCAAGAATAAGTTCCATCTCTGATCATGGTCCTTTCCTGATGTTCCTAAAGAATTAATAAAAAGATTTACTATGATAAGATTACAGCTACTTAAAACGAATTCCAGAGCTATGTCGCAATCTTGAAAAGTTCGCACCTTAGTATTGTCAACACAAATTGAGCTTCCCAAACAATGTGTTGTATATAAAAATATGCAAGATTGTTTTATTGTAGCATAAAGCTACTTCATTAGATAAAAATCTGACAAAATGATTTTGTTCCACAAACATTTATGCAAAAAATAAATTTGCAGACTAGGCTGGTGGTTTTTTTTTTTTTTGTTGTAGCAATAAAAACTACCTCTAAAAGAAACAAAAGAAAATATGGTATAAGTATACACAGAGAAGACAGAGAGCCATGTCCTTCGCAAAATTTCCAGTGATACCATCCCTTAATATGAGTATAAAACTATAAAAATGTAGGATTCAGAACAAATAATGCCTTTTGTTATCAGAAACATATTTTTTAGGCTCGCATCCATCATCTATAGTGACAGTTTGGCCTTTAGTCTCTTATTTACTGAACTGCTATTAATAGAAAATCTTCACCTGGGATCTCTGTAGAACTTTATGTTAAAAGTTACACACACACACACACACACACACACACACACACACACACACACACACACCAATAAACCCCAAGCATAGAAGAGTTCCGCATTTGTTTGTATAGTCCTAGGCATTTTCTTTTAAGAAACTACTGCAGGGCTGATAATATAATAAATCTATATGGTGTAATATAATGTTGCTTCACCAACCCAACATGGACTAATGTGTTGGGATTGCAACTTCCAAAATCCCTACAACAGCAATAATACAATTTTGAATAGGAATTACATACCCAACATATCTGGAAGGTGATATATTTCTGAAGACTTGTATAGTGGTTAAAATGTTTGACTGGCATTAGTGAGACTCTTGTTATTATCACTGAACCATAAGGATAACTGGATCACCTTGGGCTATTATATATGTGGTAGTTGTTAACTAGATCTAATGCAGTTGGGTTATGGACAAAATGGGAATAGATTATGTGTTTTGGGAAAGATGTATTGAATTGTTGGCACTTGACCAAGAGCCAACTAAGGTTATGGCTCTTCTTTGATATCTCAGCTACTGAGAATTCAGCTCTTGGCCAACTGGGGGAAAAAAGGGAAGCTTTTTATTTGCTGATCATAGGAGCATACATTCTGTCCCTTTATTTAGTCCATGACGGAAAAACAAAAATTGAACAGAAGGGTGAGTCAGAAAAGTTCCAAGGTGCCATACAGACCACTGTAGAAGTCACTGAAGCACAATATAGATGCTTATGAAGTACCACTCATTTCTGCAAAAGAAAGTTTCTCATTTGCAAAAATAAAAAAGGCAAATAAAACCACTCCTGCTGCCACAGGAACAAAAAGAAATGATTAAGTACAATGGAAATGATACACTGATCATGTCAACTGAACCCTGAGAGGCTTAATGTGCTCCATGAATGGTTTGGTATCTACCTGGTAATGCTCCTTAATTAAGACGTTTCACAATGATCTTTCAAGATGTTTTTGGGCCTATCAGTTGATCTGGAACATTTCTCTGCAAGGATACAGTACTGTAATATGTACACTTTGTTCTAGGCAGCACCCATGGGGTCCTACACTGGGATAAGAGGATGAAATATCCACATGAGACAGAGGGCTGGAAGACAAATGTGATGTAATATAAAACTGAATTAATGGAATGATTAGTCATAGCTTTATTTTTTATAGCTCTGGAAGAGGATTGCTGTATCATAGGATCCGGGATTATTCACTCTTTAGTCAGGCTGCTTGATGGATGAACTTCTCCCGGCTTGCATGTCCAGGAATATCAGAATTTTCTGCTTTATCTTGATTTTGGGAAGGACACCAGCCTGCTAATCCCCAAGCCAAACTGAGAATCTATTTGGTCACCCCCTCATTTAGTCCACTTTCACTTTCCTAGTCCTTGAAGTGTCTTATACCAGTTAGCTAAAAAAAACAATAATCCAGCCCAATGATTCAAATGCTATTCTACGGTAGCAAATAGTGAGTTTTTGATATTAAGATATTAACTGTTGTTCCAGTTAGAAAGAGTGGATAGGGAAGATGATGATCACTTAGGTCCAGTGTTTCCCAACCTTAGCAACTTGAAGATGTCTGGACATCAACTCCCAGAATTCCCCAGCCAGCGAATGCTGGCTGGGGAATTCTGGGAGTTGAAGTCCAGATATCTTCAAGTTGCCAAGGTTGGGAAACACTGCAAGACTTAGGAAAAACCTCATGGAGGTGAGTCAGAGTGAAATCTGCCAGCTTCCCAAATTCAGCCAAACTAGCTCCACCTTTCCCCGCAACTGCTTACTTTTTCTGAGAAAACAAATTCCATGAAAATAATTTTAATAAGCTGGCTGGGGTAGGTTTCTATCCCACCAACCAAGCTCTTAAAATGAAGAAGGAATGTAATTATTCGTATCTTCTTTGTGACTTCTATCTCCTTATGAAATGACAGTGTAATAAAACAGACTTCTCAATAAAACACCAACACAAAGAAATAAAGGTCAATACTCCTTAAACTACTCCCAAAATGAATTTTAAGTTCTCAACTTCAAAACAAGTCCTACAGAAGTGGAAGCAATTCAATGACTGGCTTACCTTATGGCTTTGTGCAGGGTTTTCTCCAATTTTGGAACAATGCTCCTCAAATTGATGAAAACATTTCTTTTGGTAGGGAAGGGAGTCAGAAATTGCCATTAAAGTTGATCAGGCTGGCCCAGAATCTTGTATTTGTATTTGTTTATTTTGTCAAGCATATATGATTATAAGCAAAGTATAAACAGTAAAACATGATTGAATATATATGTAATAGTACAAGCATGAATAAGAGTAAAAGAGGTATGAATATATGGGTACATTAGGACAGGAACGGTAGGCACGATTGTGCGCTTATGCACGCCCCTTACCGACCTCTTAGGAATGGGGTGAGGTCGATGGTAGATAATCTGAGGTTGAAGTTTTTGGGGTTTGGGGAAAAAAACTACTGAGTCAGGTAGAGTGTTCCAGGCGTTGACAACTCTGTTGTTGAAGTCGAATTTTTTGCAATCAAGTCTGGAGTGGTTTACATTAAGTTTGTATCTATTGTGAGCTCGTGTATTATTGCGGTTGAAGCTGAAGTAGTCATTAACAGGTAGGACATTGAGGCAGATAATTTTGTGAGCTACACTTAGGTCAGATCGAAGGCGGCGGAGTTCTAAATTTTGAAGTCCCAAAATTTCAAGTCTGGTTTCATAAGGAATTCTGTTGTGAACAGAATTGTGAAGTATCGCTGGACATTCTCAATTGTGTTAATCTTAAAATTTGCTCCATTATGCTAGGGCAGTCAAAGTATCTTTCACAAAGTAAATGCTGAGCAAAATTCATAATGAGTTTTGAGAGAGGTCTAAACCTGTCAAAAACAACCAGCAGTCACTAGTGTTTTATTCATTATTCATTTGTTATTTTCTTCGGGGGTGGGTGGGTGCACAGATTTATTATTTCAGGGAATCAAGTATTGCAAAGTTTAAGAAAAACTGACTTAATATAGAGCACATGAACCCAACTCTTATAGTTTGTAAACAAAGATATTATGGCTCCATGCAATGAGTTAACCTAGATATTTATATTTTATTTAATAAATCATGGTAAAAACACAATGTATTAATCCAGCCAAAATCTCTTCAATAAGAAATCAAGAACCAAAACATTTCCATACAATAATACGTTTAAAATTCAGGACCAGAATAAATCTTCCTGGGGACAAAGTATTATTGCTAGTTCTTATTTTTAGGTTTATAGTGAATGCCTTTAATTTCTGGAGTCTATACTTCCACTTTTATTCACTGAAGTGGCTTTTCATTGTTTGATACACAACTTATAGGACTTATAGCATCTGGCCCATCAACAATTGCATAGGATAGATTTGGTCAGTGGAATGATATAGATAGATTATAAAGATTTTAATATATATTGCCTTGCTTACAAGGATGGATAATTTTTAGAAATGATCTATTATTAGATACTAATAAATGCATTTCCAGTAAGGTGTTTATTTAACAAATTTCCATTATTGCTTCATTTGATATATAGATTCAAATTTAGTTATTGAAGGTAAATACTGTGTTTCCTCAAAAATAAGACCCGGTCTTATTTTTTTTGTTGGGGGGGGGGCAAAATAAGCACTGGGGCTTATTTTTGGGTGTCTAAATTTTTTTTGAGTGCCACCACCGCGAGGTAGGAGTGGTGGAGCCCCCTGACACACACAGCAGCTTACCTCGGGGCCCCGTGGCTCCACAGCCCAACAACTGCCTGGTGGCAGCAGCACCAGCAACCATGTGCAGCAGGAGCCCACATGGCCACCGGCTCACA